>JANBXA010000355.1:0-19969 GCA_030556225.1 Cricetiscus sungorus | reverse complement strand
CCTGCTGCATAATTTCAGAGAGTTTAGTCTGTGGTTGCTCAAAAACATTCCTTTGGACTGGACAGAACAGTAGGGATGTATGGTGAGTGGGAGCTCTTTAACTCATTGATGACAGGAAGCAGAGACATAGAGACAGGAAGTGGCCAGACCAGACAAACTTATTGTAAACCCTATGTCACATATGCTGGGATATTTTTCAAAAGAAACAGAATCTTTACATTCTCCCTGTTACACTCTCTTCCTATTAAGTGAGTGGGATTTATAAAAGTATATGAAGAGGAAAACAAGAAAAAAGAACACTGATTTTGGACGTCCAGCTAAACTTGCATTAAAAACACAAAAGAAAAAAACAAAAACAAAAAACAAAAAACATCCCAGGCAATTTAACTAGGTAGTCTTTTCTTTTATATCAGTAAAATGAGATGACTAGTTGCACACCTAAAGAGTTTCACTGACAGTATAGAGCAAATTGTATAAGGGAATCATCTATAGCACACCTGCAGATGTGTGATACATCTATTAATCACCTCAATGTATCCTATAATCTCCTTATTCAGAGTTAAACTGAAGGTGTGTTATAACAATTAACTGTATTTTCATAAATCTAGTTCCCTTTAGAGAAGTAGATTGATCCTAAATCTAGAGGTTCTTCATTTACAGATACTTAAAAAGAAGACTACTCAACAGTCACAGGGCTGAAGTTTCATTCTTGGGTAGCTGGTTACACTTTCAGAAAAGTCCTTGATAGCTAAAAGAACAAAAAACACAGGTGTGGATATAGTTTTACTCCCAACACCTTTGAATTTGTAGGCACTGCATACAACCACACATGATAGCCTGAAATAGTACATTGAAGAAGTGTGAAAAATACGGAAAAAAAATTCCTTTTGCTTTCAATACCTCCTTTTGTAATAGTCTGAGAAATTACACAAAATCTCTCAGGACATCGAGAGACTCGGGACTTAAATAGTACTGTACTAAATAGTACTGTAAACAGATAAACTGTCCTCAAAAAGGTCAGCGAATGAGAAAGATCTGATAATTTCTGAGGCAGATTGGTAAAATCAAGAAGAGTGAATATAAGCTTGGTTGAATAAAGCAGACTGCAGAACTCAGAACTGTAAAGTGTTACTGCTCATTCAGCAGTGCAGAAGCCAGCACAGGAGTGAGCTCTGACCCATTACTCACCTATTATTTGTGAAACACACCTCTAGGAGGCTGCATAGAGATACCGTACAGATGAAAGAAAATGGAACCAGATACTGGGCAATGTATCTTATGGAAGAACTATTCGAACCAGGGATAATTTAGATCCCTAATTAGGTACAATCTTCCTGCTATTCATTGTTTCTAATATGCATGGACACGTAAGGGAACTCCTCTGGCAAATCTCAACTCTGCCTACCTCAGAATAACAGAAGGAGCCCAAAAATAATCTAGTGGATTCCCAGGCCACATCCCTAGCCCCAAAAAATCTGAATTGGTAAGTGGGAAGGACCAAGGGATCACACATTTTCAAAGTTCTCTTGCACACATGATTTCAATATGTGGATGTCAATGAGGATTCCTGGAAAGTTGTGTCTGCACACAGATTGATTTGGAAAGCAGTGATGGGGAGAAGCTGGAACATTGCAAGTCAAGAGATTAATACCATAATTTGGTGAGTTTTAGACCCTAGACCAGACAGTCCTTGTCTATATCTATATGAAAATAATATCCTGTGATTAATAGATAAAAACAGTTTTTTTGAATTTTATGAAGGTAAGCAGACTACTGCCTTCCAACAAACCCAAAACTAAAAATATCATCAGAGGGTTTGGAGGTTTATAGCAGATCGCACCACTCATCTTACAGTAGCTACCTCTGTGACGTTTCCACCAATGTGTTTACAAGGTGTCTTGATTTATGGATTTCTATATTTTATTGCTTTAAAATTTCTTTATGAAACTAATTCTACATTGAAACAAGAATAACCACTCTGTGTTCCTGGGCTATGGTCACTGTTAAATTTGGCTCTAGCATCTCTTATTTCCTTTGAGACACGAGCTATGATTTCTTTTGTTTACTTGTATCTCAACACAGCCAAAATTTAGAACCATAGGTTTGATCCCGGTCAACACATATTTATAATTTTACACCACCACATTGCTTTGGAAATAGTAACAACTCAAGAAGTCACATAATCATTAAATGTACTAATAATGCTAAAATAAAATTAAGAAAACCTCTAATGCTTTTTTTCAATTGTGAAAACATACTACAAAACTACACCTACATATATCACCTCCTTCTTGTTTTCTGTAATGCCTGTGGAAAATGCAGAGCACAACAGCAAATTATTTTTTCTAGAGCAGGTCTATGAACAGGTAGAGCTGAGCTCTGTTTGGAAGCTCCCTATAAAAACATGCTGCTTTAGTGCATGCCTCAAATGTACACCACAGACTTCTCAGTTGATCTGGAAGAGAAACCAGATTGTTTCAGACAATAAGGTGACTTTTACCATAGCTCCAGAAAATCTGTGTGTTGTTCACGCACTTTTGATTGATAGTATTATATTGTAAGATAGGAAAAATTATAACAAAAAAGAAAACAACCTCTACTGGAACATAAACAGGTAATCTACACTGGCTAAAACCTCTGAGAGATTGCTCAGTTATAATATACAAAAGCAATGGGAAACTATTCACAAAAAGGCAATCATAGTACAGCACTATAGATTAAATAAAGAAATTAACAAATAAAGAAAAAAAAACCTACAACTAAATATTTAGCATCACAACTTAAAGGTATGAAAGACACACAAATATGAGAATTATAAAAAGTACAAAATAATTGCTATTTAAGAAAAACTAGCATTAAAATTCAAGCACTCTTTGGCCTACAGAGGAGTTTCAGGATTGCCAGAGCTACAGACAGAAACCCTATCTTCAAAAACCATAATGAATTCTGAATTCATTTTCTAATCAGATCAAAATGAGAACTACTACAAATCTGTATCCTTCTAATTAAACCAAATGCGGCAGGCTCAAGACAATAAAACTCAGCAGGTCCATGACATCCTGAGTAAGTGTGCAAGACTTGGAAATGCAAATGGTACGCCAACTCTCAAGACACACTGCTTCATTACCTTGTCATTACAATCTCCCATTTCATCGATGTTTTAGTAATATGTGCTTGTAAATTAACACTAAAATTTCAACAGTCCATTCTCAGTAGCTGACAGAACAGCTAGAAGGATACAAGGAAATTGAAAATTTCAGTAGACATCCAACAATCTGACCTTACCAACACACAGAATGTAAGCAGGTCACAATATATTTTTTCTTTTTTTTTGGATAAAGCTATTGGCCAGTTACTAGTGTTTCTTATTCCTTAGCTCTGTCTCAAATATTAACCCATTTCCATTAATCTAAGTGATTCCACGTGGTCTTATCTTACCGAAGAGTGGGTCCAGCCCTCTGCTCTATCAAGTCTCTACATCTTGAATCATCTCCTCCCTCTCCCTTATTCGTCCTTGTCTTCATCCCCTTGTCATCAAAGACCATAGAAGGATAATATATAAACTCTAAAAATGACAGAGACTACTCACTGCCTTTTCAGTCAACCAAAGTTCTTCTGTAATAATCTATCTTTAGTCTATAGGCCATAATGTGTCTGGCAGACTCCTCAGCAAAGTAAAAAACTTTCCAGCTGTCTTGTCAGTCACTTTTCTCTGTGTCTTGTAGGCTGTCTGGCAGAATCTTCCATGAAGCAGGAACCCTGTAGTACTGTCCACCTTGTATCACCAGTCACACTTTCTGTGTCTCCTGTATGTTCAGTGTATACAGCATAAAGTCAAACTTTCCAGACAAGAGCAGTATGTTGCCCAAATGGCTAGTTTCCTTGCTATATTGGGAGTAAACTCCACTAACAAGTTTCTTGGATGTCCATCCTCCTTTCTGACTCAGGTGGTGCTGCCAGGAGCAGTGTGCTCCTCACTGTTAAGAAGAACCCTAAACCATTTTAAATGCCATAGGTCTTTGAAAGTGTTGAAGAACACATATCCACCTTAAATGTATCTCCTTGTATCTAGAAAACCTAACTAACACTATGTTTTGACTACTATAGATAACTATCTATAATCTCTACTAAATTATACATTACATTTTAGCTGAGCTATATACACAATACCTAAACAAGAGGGAAAATATGTATATCACAAAATTGACCTTAAATTTGTATCAATAAATAAAAATCCATTCCAAACACTGTATTTATTTCTATACCATAAGCCCTTTTTACCTTTAAAAAGAGTTGGTTGTACGATCATTAACCATTTACAACCAACCCCATTTACATGAAAATAAACAATTATAGAAAATATTTGGTAATTTGTGGGTCATTCTTTTCAAACTGCCTCCTGCTGGTACGGGGTGCTTTCTTGGGGGATCCCTAAGAAGACACAGAAATGTGTCTGCAAAGTTGTCTTGTCAAAGCTATTTTGAATGTGGCATCACCTGGGACATTTTCTTTAGGGGATTGCCAAATTTGTTTGGAGTGAATCCACCACTTTTTATTTTCTGTGAAAACAAAAATAGAAATCCTTTTCCCCAGTATCCTGTATTTAGACTTAAACTTTTAAATAAAAGCATTTTTTAAAACATATAAAGTGAATTAATTTAGCATCATGGATAATCAAGTGTATGGTAGCAATTGCTGTTCCTTCCTTAGCAATTGAGCAATTTAAAGGCAACACAATAGCATACAGTATGCAGAATCTCTGTTGCTTTCCATCTTCTTGTAGCCCTTTTATTATTCCATTTCCTTACTACTACTTTTTTATTTATTGAGAAAGCATTTCTCAGTGTAACTTTATGTCTCCTGGAATTAACTCTATATACCACGTTCAATTTGTACTCACAGAGATCTGTTTGCCTCTGCCTCCCTAGTGCTGGAATTAAGGCCTGTGTCACCACACCCAACTACTATCTTTTTTCTATTTGTTTCTTTTTCTCTTCAAAGTCTATGTATATTTTAAAACACATTGTGAACCTTTAGAAGTTTTCCATTTTAATTTTTTAAATTATTTTTTCTTATTTTATGTATCTATCCTAGAATCCTATTCCTCCCTCCCTCACTCCCATGCTCCACAACCCCTTCCCAACCCATTCTACCCTCTCACTCCACAGGGAGATGGATGCATTCAAGTGGGATCAACAAAATCTATCAAGTCATTTTGGACTAGGCCCTCCCTCTTGCCTCCATGTAAAGGGGAGTATTGCTCCTTGGGGAATGTGCTCCTAAAGTCTTTGGCCCACTAGGGATATATCCTGGTTTCACTGTCAGGAGGTGCCTTAGACTGCCCAGGCCTTCTAACTGAGACCCATGTTCAGGAGGTCTAAGTCAGTCCAATGCAGTTTTCTAAGCTATCATTCATTGGGTTCATCAAGCTCCCACTTGTTTGGGTCAGTGTCTCTGTGGGTTTCTATAGCCTGGTGTTGCCCTCATTTTCTTATCCCTCTTCCCTCTCTGCATCTGGATTCCATGAGTTCGGCTCAGTGATTAGCTGTGGGTGTCTACTTTTGTTTCCATCAGCTACTAGATGAGGGCTCTATGATGGCAGATAAGTTAGTCATCAATCACATTACCAAGGCAGGGCATTTAAGCTAGATTTTCCACTGTTGCACAGAATGTTGGGGTCACCCTTGAGGTCTCTGCACATTTCTCTAGAGTCAGTTTACTCTTCAAACTTATAATGGCTCCCTCTTTTATGGGTATCTTTGAAGACTCCCATGGAAGGACTCACCATCCCTGGGGAGAAGAAAGAGGATAGGATGGGTATTGTGGGGTTAGCGGAGGAGGGGAGGAAAGAAAATTGTGATTGACATGTAAAATCATTTTTGTTTAATTAAAATCTATAAAAGGAAAAAGATAATAACAAGAAACTGACATTGGTACAGTGTTTTAGTAAACTTCAATTAAGGTTTTGTGCTAATGATTAGCATTCAGTGTACTGGAAGGTACTCTGCAAGCTACCAGAAAAGAAAGGCAATCATTAATATGACCCAGTCACAACCTGGAGGCTGAAAACAGTTAACTGCCTGCAAGATGTAATGGCATAATAGTGAACTAATGCTTGACTGCATTTATGATTCACTCTATGAGATGGAACCTATATCTTACGGTGCTGAAGGGTCAATAACACAGGACTAGGTAAATCACAGATTAGGGGAAAGTCTACTATTATTATTTTGTTAAAGGAACATAGCAACAAAGTAACTAGTGAAAAACAATTGTACCTATAGATTAGTGTTCCATTGAGCCCTCATCAGAGGATTCTTACAGAAGGCAGAAATTAACACAGAGACCCAAACAGTACAATATGCAGAAGACTGAGAGATATTGGAACAGTTAGCCTAAAATACAGTAATTTCATCCAACCGAACCCTTAAGATTGGGGATGTATCAGGAAGAAGAGGTGGGAAGACTGTAAGAGCCAGTGGTGGTGGCTGACTCAAAAGAAACAGTGTTGTCTCAATACATGTGGACTCATGGAGACTGGGGGAAGCATATACAAGATCAGATCAGATTCAGGTCTGTGCAGTCCAGGCCCTGAGAAAGAAAGTGGACACAGAAGTTATTGCAATTGATAGCAGCTGGCAAAGGAAAGTTATTTTCTTCAAATAAGTGTCACTGCATAAATAAACCAGGGCAGCATAACCATGTCCAGGAGTGGATTCCAACACAAAATAAGGTCAAGGGCTTTCTTTGCATTTGTTACTGGTTTATTGTTAGTTTACTTTTTGAGGTGAGGGGACTTTTTTGTTTGGTTTTTCCTTACTATCTTTTTGAGAGCAAGAGACAAAAAAAAAGAAAAGGTGGGTGAGTAGGAAGTAGCAAATGTCTGGGAGGCCTTTGGGAGAGAAACCATGATCAAAATAAAACACATCATGAATGAGGTAATCTATATCCAGAAAGATAAACACTCTGTGTATTCCCTCATAAGTGGCTATTAGATGAAAAGCAGAGGATAATTAGTCTATATTCCACAACTACAGAGAAGCTAGGTAAAAAGAGGAACTATAAGAGGGATAGACTTGGAAGGGCCCATGAAGGTAAAACAGTTAAGATTGCCTGGGTAAACTTGGAAGGGAAAGAAGGGGAGTAGATAAGGGATGAGAACATGAGGGATCAAGAAGACCAAGTTGGAAGAGGACCAGATGATGAGAGCGATGAAAGAGGTATCTTGATAGAGGAAGCCATTATGGGGTTGCTGAGAATCTTGGTGCTAGAGAAATTCTCAGGAATCCACAAGGAAGACCCCAGCTAAGATTCCTAGCAATAATGGTGTGGGTGTGTGAAGTGCCTTCCTCTTTGATCACATTAGTAACTACTCTAATTCTCATCATAGAACCTACATCCAGTAACTGATGGAAGCAGATGTAGTGACCCACAGACAAGCACTGGGCTGAACTCCTGGAGTTCAGTTGAAGAGATGGAGGAGGGATCATATGAACATGAAGGAGGGGTGGTGGTCAAGAGCATGATGGGGAAAACCACAGAGACAGCTGACCTGAGCTTGTAGGAGCTCACCAACTATGGGCTGACAACTGGGGAACCTGCATGATCCTTAAGTATACTTTCTGAGTGTGGGTGACAGTTATGTGACTAGATATGGTGGTTGAGGGGGTGGCAGGATCTGACAGTGACACCAGAATCTATCCCTGAAGAAGGACCTGACTTTTCTGACCCCTTTCCCTTGTTGTGGGATACCTTGATCAGCACTGACAAGGGGAGAAGATGATAGGTCAGAGGGGGTGGAGGCAGGGGTCAGGAGAAGGGAGGCAGGAGCACTGGGGTTGATGTATAAAACGAAAAAAATAAATTTAAATAAAAAATATTCCCACAGGAAACCTACACTATGGCTAAAAGACTAAACACCTCAAACCTTTCCCCCTTTCTTTTAACTTGCCATCCATATCATACAAATGTCCCACTCTGAAGAGATAAAACAAAAATAGTACCTCATTGCCCAACACAGACTTCAATCACAGCATGTCAATACTGGAGCTGCCAGTCCACCCTCTCAACAAAATTGAAACTATATACTTGATGATATTGCATGAAATACTTTTCTTCCTACTAACACCTTCTCTCTCTTCCCCAATGTAGCAAGCTATGTCGCGCACACAACATAATGACAATAACTTCCATAAGGCTGTTTCCCTAGTCAGTTATAACTATATATAGTTTGAGGCTGTTGGAGTGTACTGTTAACTCTAAGAGAGCAAGCATGTAAGTACCAGCTTGCCCAGGTACCTTGGTCGGGATATTTATACTCAAAATCTTTAGGTTTGGTCAGGTAAACAGTTCTAAAGCACATTAACTCCATTTCTAATTTTAAACATTGTAACTAAGTTAGTACAACTGACTTGAGTCACTGCTTCCTTCTCTCCTTAGTGGAGTTTGTAAAGGCAAGGGAGTGGTGTGACTTCCAGTTCTCTGGAACTGTGTGTTCTGCTAACACCCAGTCCAGTTCTACCTCGAGCAAACACAAGAAATGTCATAGAGCTGTACATATTGTTTTCAAGGCCAGGGGAAAAAGGAAAAGTTAACTCAACTGTAACAAAAACACTGGTGGTTTGAATTAGAATGGCCCCCATAGGTAGTGTCATTATCTGAAAGGTTAGGAGATGTGGCCCTTTGGGGTTGGGTGTGGCCTTGCTGGAAGAACTGTGTCTCTGGGGGTTGGCTGTGAGGTTTCAAAAACCAAGCCAGACCCAGACTCTTTACTGTTGACAATGGTCTAAACCTTTGAAACTGTAAGCAAGTCCCAATCAAATGCTTTACTTTATAAGAGTTGCCATGCCAACCTTCTATGTCTTCAAATTCAGAAGTTACCTATGAAATCACCATTGTTAAACTTAAGTGATCAGAGTGGCTAAATAAACTATAGCAATCTGTAATTAATGATTAAAATCTTTGTTATTCTTAAAAAAACCATAGTTGTCATGTTCACTTGGTATCTCTTCACAGCAATAGAACACTGACGATAAGACAGACACACTTTGCTAGTACTAAAATCAATGCATCTCTTGGCATTTTTGTAAACTATACAACACAGCTGTACAGAATTCCTTCCTACCAAGCCACTTGGTAGAGTCCCACCAAGAAGACAAGAAGACAGCTGACAGAAGATGAAACAGTATCGTTTTCTATCATCCTTTTGTTCAAATGCCATCTTTTGACATTTTTATATTCATTTGTCAGTTTAGCATGGGGAATCATTGACACAGTATGAATGTGGAGGTCAGATGACAGCTTTCAGGACTTAGTTCTCTCCTTCATTTTGGGGTTCTAGAGACTGATTTCAGATCATCTGGAGTGGAGGCAAGTGCATTTACTGACTAATTCTTCATAAACAGAAACATCATTTTAATAAACACTTCTGAATGTCATGTATTATGTATCAGAGTTATCATTTTAGCCACCAGAAAGCAGTCACTGACAAAATATTGGACAATATGCTAAATCCCCCTACTGTTTAAAGAATTACTAAAAACATGTAATGCTACTACCCCTTAGAAGGAAGAGAAAAAGACAAAAAGGAAAAGAAAAACAAACAAACAAAAAACCTATACCCAGGCCTAGAGGTTAAGTGAGAGGCTCAAGCTAAAACCAGACAAAGAAAACTAAGGATCTGGAACTAAAAATTTCTATAACTACAAAAGTGTATTTCTGCTAAATGGTGCTTCCTATCAATTTCTCACAATGAAAGACCAAGAAAAGATATGAATGGAATTCTTCATTCAGAGTTTAGTAATCTCAACAATGGAGAGTGTGAGGGACAGACTGCAAATTGCAATTTTTTTTTTTTTTTTACAGTGTAGCGATCTGAACCCCACTTTCTTCAAGAACAAATCTACAAATTAAATTTTAAAGCTGGAAAGATAAAAAAAAAAATCTGTTATCTGGCTCTAAAAAATCATAAGCAGGTAAGCCTTGAGTTCAAAGCCACCCTGCACAAAGATGCAGGGAAGTTTCTAGCAAAGACAGTATATAGCAAAATACCCCCTATTACATTCCTTAAAAGGAAAAAATTCTAGGAGACACCATTTATATTGCATAGTCTCCATTTAGTGTAGCAGGTCAAATTCCTAAGTAAAGGTAAAACAAAAGCATGTATTCTCACATGTTATTACAGTACAGGGAAGGAAAGCAACTGGTGTCCTAGTCACCTGATTTTGTGGGCAATTATGTAACTCCTTATTAATTTCCAATTTTTTGCCAACATCTTGTCCCTCACCACACCCAGCCAGGAAAGGAAAATTAAGCAAAAGGGTTTTAGTCCAGGATTCCTGTGATTTAAGAATAGTTTTCTGTAGTTTCATCAGGAAAACAAAGCTGGATTTCAAGAAAAGAAGTCAAACAAACCAGAAAACCCAGGGAATGCTTCTGCAGGTTATTCACACAGTAAACAAAGCAAAATATCATTTGCAGTATTTCTCAAAGAAAACTTTTAACTGGAATGCCAAAGTGAAACAACTGAAATTGGTTGAAATGGCGTGTGGGACATGGTCACTCTGATTCAATCTGAGACAGAACATATAAGCTAATTTCATTTGGGAACTAAAACTAATTATCATCATAGCATATCTCCTCTCAATCAAAGCAGTGGAATGAATCCACACAAAACCTAAGAAGGCAAGTGCTAATGCAGTTTGCAAGTTCCCAGACTTGAAGGTGTGCAAAAGTGACACCGATTTATCTCTAAGTGTATCAACTCATCTGAATTCTTTGCAGACAATGACCTTAAAAAGTACTGGAGCACTTTCCTGACCACCGCAATCAAAATGTTTAAAAAAATTAATAAGCGACTTCTGGAAAGAAAAGGGGATAAGGTGGTGAGGGTAGTCACCAATAAAGGCACATGTCTTTGCAATGAACTCTCAAAATTAGTTCACTGTGGAGTGGAGATCCAAACAGCAAACACTAAATGTTGCTCAGTCCAATTTTCATTGTGAACTCCTGGAATACTCATTAGGGGTCCAGTAACGTAATGTGAGGCAACCTTCCCCTTGCAAGATGGGCTGTGAATGGGGGTTACACTTTCTCAAGGAAACCAAATTGAGGGTTTCCCGGTCATTAGTTTTACTTCTCTTGCAAGTTCTATTTAGGATCTAAGACTGCATGTCAGCTGCTCTCCTATGGCTTGTGGCTGGAAAGACAGATGCAAGGATCTTTGCATCCCAGGGAGAAAGCTTGGAAAAAGCCCCTGAAACTCCAGTGTTTACGAAGCCTGCTGGAATGCGCTAGGAGCTCATTCCAGGGCTACAGACTGTCCAGGCAGGGAGCCTTACTGAATAATCTTCCCTCAGGATGAAAGGCTCAGCAGGATACCCTGAAGCAGGCAGCACGAGCATGCAGATCTGAGGGGGCTGGGATCAGTGCTAAGACAAACACCCAGAGGGGGTTGGATGTCTATGCGGAGGGTCACACCATCTTTGTCTGTCAGCAGGCCCTCTCCTCAGAATTCCAAACTGCCCTCAACTCCCTCAATTGGGTCTCACTCTTACCTTGTGGTTTCCAGGGCTCCCAGCTAAGCTCCGTTGGGAAGCTTTGTTCCTGAGAGCAAGGAAAAAATAGGTGCCCCCCACTCCTTTGGACAGACTGCAGCAAGAAGAAAGCATTGTTGTGCGGATGGGAAGCAAACACTTAGCAGCTTTTCCTGCCAGTCCCCCACTGACCTGTAGACAGCCCTGCCCACCTTCGCAAGTACTGCCTGAGAACCAGTAGTAGGCGGGGCAACAGCCCAACGCTAAGAATTACTATTGGATGACTTGGCTGCACATCAGGCTGTGTGAGCATAATAAAAAGGCTTGAAAACTGTTGACTCAGGCGCTAGGTTGACCTCAACTGTGATCAAAGTTGGGTGGCTGGCAACAGCTGCTGGGGAAA
Organism: Cricetiscus sungorus; assembly: GCA_030556225.1. Classification (NCBI taxonomy): domain Eukaryota; kingdom Metazoa; phylum Chordata; class Mammalia; order Rodentia; family Cricetidae; genus Cricetiscus; species Cricetiscus sungorus. Next base: position 8,032 of record JANBXA010000355.1, on the reverse strand, counting down.
TGCCCACCCACATTCTCCTACCCCCCATCATCTCCTGGAGCTGCCCTTCCTCAGAGCTTCTGGTGCTTAACTAAGTCCTAGCGTTTACCACAATTTGACAAAATGTACCCCTTGTGTTTCATGTCAACCAAGAAATGGATTATTCTTATTAGTGTTCAAGGAAGAGTAATGCCAGCTAGTCAAGAAGTGCTTTGGTATCTGACAGATAACAGGACGATCATACCAAACCATTTTGACTGATGTTATTTCTTTGGTGTATATAAGTTGAAAAGTCCCTGGCAGGTATAAATGTCAAGAAATAAATGTTAGGTTTTCCTGTGATGCCACACATGAGGTAATGATGCACATCAAGCTTGGTGATGTGAATTGTATCTAGAAAGGAACGAAAAGGAAAAAGAAAGAGAGAGGAAGGGGATTGAAAGAAAGAAAAACGGAAAAGGAATAAATCTGTTTCTCCATTCTTCATGTCTGATATACACTTTCCTTGAGATCAAAGGGCACAGGGGAGGGTGGAATTTAGCAGGTGTTTTGCATTGTGTGGCTTTAAGGTGTTTTTGGTGTTAGTGGCTGGAGTGGTTTGGTGCAATGGCTGTAATTTTAATGACCAGCTTAGTCTGTCTCTACTTCTGTGCCTTACATTGCTCTTTCCCACTCCAAATACAGCAGGTGCAACCAGCTGCTCCTCAGCAAGTACAGGCCTCAATTAACTTGGCAGGAGCTTGTTCTGAGAATTCTGACTCATAACTGTGGGGATAAATCAGAGCACCAAACCCCAGCACTTGGGGCTCAGCAGTCTGCTGACCCCGCCTCTGACGATGGGCGGAATGCCCATGGCCATGCCATCACTACCTCAGGCTTTACCTGGCTGTTATAGCCTTTCGCTTGACTGCTCAGGGACCCAGTTTGCGATGCACAAACCTCCTTTTTAAAGCAGGGGTGAGCCAAGAGCACCTCTCTGTCTCTGTCTCTCTGTCTCTGTCTCTGTCTCTGTCTCTGTCTCTCTCTCCCTCTCTCTCTCTCTCTGCCTCTCTCTCTCTCTCTCACTCTCCCTCTCTCTGTCTCGTGCACACTGCCTTCTCTCTTTTTTTGACTCCCCCCCCCCACTCTCTCTCCTCTCTCTCTCTGGGCTTTTGGTTGGCCACCACCTACCCTCCTTTATCTCCCCTCTCTCAATAAACTCCACTATGGGCGATGAGTCTCGTGTTTGTGTTTGCAGCAATAGCAGCTGCAAAAGAAGAAGAACACCAGCCATTCACTATTTTGCTTTATCTCTGAGCTCATTCACTAGAGGTTGAGATATTGTCAGCAGTCATAACTGTTTATGTGTGGAACTTCGAATTTAAAGACAATAGAAGGTCAAGTATTATGCTTGTTAGATTTGCTACTCATTGTGTATATTCCTTGGCTGAATAAAAGCAAGAAGAAAGGATAGAGAAGAAGTAGAAATGAAGAGAGAAAGAAAGAAAGGAAAGGTGAAAGAAAGAAGAAAGAAAGGGAAGAAAGAAAGAAAGGGAGGAAGGAAGGGTATGAAGAAAGAAAAAAAGAAAGAAAGAAAAAAAGTAATCTACTGGCTCCAAGTTAAAGCCCATTCTCTTCCATACTTTTACATTTTTTTCAAGCAGCATTATTTATTATTGATAAATAATAATATTAATAGCAGAAAGAGAATTGATATTGGATTCATCATATCTGAATAATTGTGTATTCATAGGAAATTGGAGACAGGATGCCACATACCCCAGGCTTGCTTGAACTTAGCATGTAGTACTGGATAGTCTAGAACTTCTGATTGTACTGCTCCTACATTTTGAGTGCTGGGATTATAAGCAAGAAGCATCACAAGTAGTTTCGTAGATTTTCTGGGATTTAACTGAAGGCTTTGTTGATGTTATAAAAGCACTCTACAAAGTAAAGTACACTTCCCAACCCCTCACAATCAAGTGGTTTAATCATTCTAGGCGATGTTTCACCATTGCTACTGTAAGGGTCTACAATGGCATTTCCCATAGGGTTGACACTATGGTTAGAAAAGTTATATTATTTAGTGCTCGGCATGTTAGAATGTATTTAAAAACAGTAGATATTCATACAGGTATTAAACATTACTAGCACTTTTATTAAGACTCCCTTTGAAGCAGTGAGAATGTAGCCTCACAAAGCAGACTGAAGATGAAAATGCCATGCTTCTGCATGACAACAGATACTTCCAGGCTCCTCTTGAGTTGAGATTTTTAGGTGCATCTACTGCCATGTTATTTGGATCCCAATATTTTACTTAGGCTATGACAATACATAAAGCAGTCAATATCACAAAGAAGTAGGAAATAAACCTGGGTCCTATGTAAGAAAAAGAGAATAGAGACAAGGGACTCTCTATATCCATGCCCAGCAGCTCACCCATTTACTAAGGGAATCACCTGTTGGGAGCCAACCTTGAGTTACATTCTCTTGCAGAATTGCTTACACCTTAGAACTCTAATTGAGCCTTATCTTGGTATACAGGAACCTGCTAACAGGTGGTCTCTTCCCTCATTCCAGGTACTGAGTGCCTGGAACTGAGATGGGCCTGGCCCAGGAACTAAGATAAGCAGATGTTTACTGTCTGATGTTTACTGTCTGGGATAATTACCAAGGACCCCTGAGTTAGCAGAAGCTACCCCTCCCACATTCTCCTGCCTGCTACACCCTCCCCATTTCCTCCCAGCTTTGCTTTAAAAATTTCTTTTACATCAATAAAGTTAGACCTTGACAAATGCACTGCTTGGTCTCCTTCTTTCTTTCTCCCCATTATTTTCAGGTTCTAGGCCCACCTCGACCCACGAATAACTAGGCCCCACGGGTAAAGGGGGTGGCGCCAACATGGCCCCCCGAGGGAGGGCTTCTACCAGAACGGACATCCCCATCCCCGAAGAAGAAACATCGGTAGCACGCACCGAGAAGAGAGCCGGACCTGTAGGCTAGACATGAGAGCTGCAGCAAGGCTGGTAGGAATCCGTCCTCATGGCTCATGAGCATACGATTCCCTGGTGAGTTTCCCCCCACTTTCCATTCAATAATGATGGGTTAATCCTTGTCACGGAGGAAAAGTTCATTAGGGACTTAAAGTCCTCCTTTGAAAGAGGAAGTTGAGTTTCATGTAAAGAATATAGATAATAGCCGCATTACAAGAGATTTCAGTTAAGGATGTTTTATTTCAACAAACCTAATCTTCACCTGGAAAAAAGAGGGCTGGAAGATGTATGTGTGTATGTATGTATGTATGTTCTGTGTGTATGGTGTGGCCACACACAATGCATGTATGAGTGTGATTATGAAGGTTTAAATCCCAACAAAAAATACCATTTGAATTGCTTGAGATATGGCAAAAAGAGACATCAGATTCACAGCAGTCCACAGGAAATGGCCAAAGCCAAAATGGCCCGAGAGCCAGAGAAATCTCTATTGATGGTTCAAAAAGTTTAGCAGAGTAAAGAATACAGAAATCTTCTAAATTTTGGATGGTTAAAGAGAAATTGAAAGAATGGAGGTTAATGTAAGATTGGCGAAAAGGTATTGGAAAAAAGCCACAGGGAACTGCAGCCCTGTCAGGCTCCCCAGGCTAGAAAGGTGTCAGTGAAAATGCAAATGAGATCTTGTCAGCTAAAAAAAGAGCTTTACAGGTCAGAGTAGGAAAAGTTTTCAAAAGTATTTGGGACTTATGTTAAATCCTAAAGAAATTAGGCCTCAAATAGTAAAAATTAAAATAGCTTGTAATCACTAAATGCTTTTCAGAAGTTTTGGGAAATATTCAATGGTTATATACTTTTTAAAAGCATCTACTGGCAATTTAAAGCCTTTAAGTGATATCCTTAAAGGAAATAGTGATCCCCAGTCACCCAGACAGCTAACTAAAGAGGAAAGACAAATTCTTCTACAATTGGAGAATGTAGAAGAACATCAACAGATATGCTATATGTGAGTATGCTAAACCATGGGGAGATTTATGTGCTTTCCACATAACATAGTCTGACATCTTTCTTATCGCTAGGGGACTATTGTTATGGTTACATTGCATTACTTTGGTTTCCTCAACCAAAATGTTAAATCATTATTTTAAAACAGTAGTTTGTATGGTACAAAATGCTGTATTGAGTCTAAGAGATATTTTGCCAGAGAACCAAGTGTATACATATTTCCTATACCAAATAGTAAGTTAATGGTTTTTTAAACCTTTACAACTGGGAATTAACATGGAAAAGGAATGTTTACTCAGATGGTGAGACACTCTTGACTTAAGAATTAACTTTCTTTTATCATTAGAAGTTCACATTTTCTGTATAGATTTAGGGCCTAAGTTTTCAAGCTTTTATTAATTATAAATTTTGGTTCATCGGTTTTTGCTAATTTTTTTGGAAAAAATTGATAATTAGTTTCCAGTTTATAGACTATTACAATTTGTGTTAGTACATCCTTTTGTATTCCCTAAAATTGTAAGGGGTAATTCTGTAAAAAATGTTGTTAGTTTCTCCTGATGGTTTTGCTAACAGAAAAGCAGCTTATGTGATAGATGAAAAAAGAATATATAGTACAGATAGATTCATCTTCAGCTCAGATAGTTGAGTTACAAGCTGTTACAATAGCTTTTCAGCTTCTAATAAATGATTCATTTAACTTATATACTGATAGTCATAATGTTTTCAGAATTCTTCAAGTTTTAGAGATAGTTCCATACATTGGAACTAGTAACAATCAGGTTAAAATGCTGTTTGAGCAAATTCAAAGTTCCATTCATTTTAAAGAGAGCCACTGTGCTTTGTGGGTCATATAAGAGCTCATTCAAACTTTCCCAACCCACTGGCTACAAGGTAATGAGTCAGCTGATAGAAAAAATTAGCTCAACAGTCATACAGCTTTCATCGTCAAAATAGTAATAGTCTAAGAAAGCAGTTTGGTTTAACTACAGAGACTGCTCAACAATTGTCAAACAATGTGGTATGTGCCCCACAATATTTACCTGTAACTAATATAGGAATTACAGGTATTCAGGCCTGCTTCTAATTTATGGCAAATGAATGTTACTCATATTGCAAAATTTGGCATATTAAAGTATGTGCTGTGACAGTCGATACATAATCAGGCTTCCTAATGGTCACTGCACAAACTGGAGAAGCCACCTAAGCCTGTGATAAGCCACTGTTTAAAATGTTTTGCTTACATGGAGTTCCAAAAAAGACAGGCAATGGATCTGGATATACTAGTAAAACATTTCAACATTTTTGGGCACAATAAAAACAGGGCATTCCTTATAATCCTCAAGGATAAGGGAAAATGTGGAGCATGCTCATAGCTCCTTAAAAAATACAACTTATAAGGAGAAGGAGTTATGTTTCCGTGGTCTCCACAAGATGCATTAAATCAAGCATCTTCATGTTAAAAATGTTTAAATGTGGATGCCATGAGAAATCTATAGCAGACAAATTCTGATATGATGGAACTCAAAGAGAGACTTTTTACTTAAGTCAAATGGAATGATCCATGCACTAGACTATGGAAAGGGCCCAACCCTGTCCTATTAGGGGATTGAGGGAGGTGGAGGGGCATGTTTGTGTTTTCTCACAGGAAGAAAATGAGGTCCTGTGGCTTCCAGACCACTTGGTGAGATGCGTGAAACAGAAAAAACCGGACCTGAGATCTAGGGGAGTATAATTACCTCCTCTCTCAGTCTCTCTCAGGGGTCATTCTTAAGAACAAGGAGAGATTTGTGCAACACTCAATAAAGAAATGTTGCTTCTATACAGGCAGTCAAAATAGGAACCAGGCTGGGTACCACCTTACTCCCTTATCTCTTGCTGGCTTCTTAATTCTACTTGCCTTAGGCCCTTAGGCCATTAAGAGGTTAACTGGCTTTATCCACCAACAGACTCCCTGATGACAAAGCCTATCCAAGTCATGAGCTTGACCTCAATGTATGTGGTCATGGTGAGCCTTTAGAAGGTGACAACCCACCACGACATATGGGGCCACTTACCAGGGAAGCCTACGTCTGCTATTGACAAATAAAACATCTCCCGAGGGTGCACCTATAAGTGCAATAAGAAGCCACCAAAGACACCTACCCTGCCTGAACTTCATGGGAGTATACCTGGTTGCATGAAGGTCTATGTCAGAAAAAAAGAAAACAAACAAACAAACAAAAAAAAACACACAAAAAAAACTTTCCCTTTTTAAAAAGGCTAAGGTGTGGCAAGGGGTGAGCAATCTTGCCTGCGCGGGTCTGGGTTTGCCTGCTTGCTTCAGGATACATGTCACATAACCACCTAGGGAGACCAGGATCCCTGCTCCCACTATGGTGACATAGTGTCAATAGCCCACCTTCTTACTTTAAAAAAAAAAAAAAAAAAAGGAGGAATTGCCGAAATGATCATGGCATAAGCCTTAGAGATTGCCAACTTTAACTTAGAATAGCCCATAGAGTTAAAAGATAGCAACTTTTTCAGAGTCCTGATCTACCTTCTCCCCTCCCCAACTTCCTGAGAAGTAGAATTTAGGGAGCTTACACTCCTTATACAGGTAATTAGCAACTCCAGAGACCTCTTCCCCTGCTAACAACGTGCTTATCTCTACCTGCATTTCCCCTTAGCAGACATCTTGCTCACCTTCAGTGACCTATAATGTAGAACACCAGAAGGTCCAGAGGCCAGACAATGACCTCCCCAGTGCTCATGGGAGGATTTTTGGCTATGCTATTATTCTTGGCCTTTCTTATGAAGGGATAGCCATTTTGGGAACAAATTCCGGTCATTGCAGATGGCAGCCAGATTCCACTCATGGAATCTCTGTTACTCAGGTCTCTGGCCTAGGGCTATGTATTTTACTTCTGAGGTCCTCAATATAGCCATCTTTGTAACAGAACCGGTTCTCTACTTACCTCACATTGTCCCTCCCAATCATACTTGGCGAAGGCAGGTATTCATCTCCCTGCCTGGCCACAGCTGGCTTTTGTATTTTAATCAGGCTTTTCCTCTTCTACTATCACTCCAAAATTCCTTCCTTATGGAGAAAACACTCTCTCTAGGCAACACAGAGAACATATTTCTGTCCTCACCATCTCTCTCCTTGGTCTTAGTGCCGCTGGAGTGGGGACAGGCATTTTTCTCCCCTTGTTCTATCCGCAACAGAGCATTCTGAACTTCGCTCAGCTTCAATACATCGATGTCCAGCGACACCAGAAGGAAACGTCCCTCGTAGGCCTCCTGCTAGACCCTCTGCTAAACTTCCTCTCCCCTGTGGAGGTCACAGGAGCCTTTTAACTCACCTTACCCCTGGACATCCTTCCTTTGCAGAATTATCCTTGCATTAACCAATTCAACTATTTATACCCTCCCTTCCTTCCCTCCTGGGACTTTGGTGGTTTTATTACTGCTGCTAACTTTTGGACCTTGGGCATTCCAGAAATTAACTCGATTACCAAAACCCAAATTGATTCCATATTTGAAAAACCTATTTCTGTACACTATCATCACTTTTAGAAAAGGAACAGGGCTGCTCTGAGAATGGTGACAATGTCGATTCTAACCTCCCCAGGCAAGGACTTGATTTCCCACAGGACTTAAAGCAGAGGACCTGGTTCTCACAGATATGGAGATGTCAATAGCGGGAATATTGCGGTACCTTACAGATCACGCAGACCCTCCTATATGGCTGTAGGTCCCTCAATGATGGGAGTAGCATAGGTCTGTCTCTCAGGGGCCCACTCTTCTTGCACAGGATTTCTTGCCCGATTTTTGACTGTGTCCTTGAGGTCTGGGGCGGATGCACCCTATGTAGCCTAAGACAGAGGTCCTACCCACCCATTTGTCACATAGTGACAAGCCCATCCTCAGGGTCCAGGTTGTGGGAGCCCTAACCTAAGACAGACCCTCCATAAAATATAATAAATTAGGGAGATGTTAGCCGACCTTGAGTGACATTCTCTTGCAGAATTGCTTACACCTTAACTCTTAATTGAGCCTTATCTTGGTATACAGAACCTGCTTAACAGGTAGCCTCTTCC
>JANBXA010000354.1:0-21450 GCA_030556225.1 Cricetiscus sungorus | reverse complement strand
TGTCGGGAGCCGCATTCGCCATTACAAGATGGTGCTGGCTCCCTGCTTCCTGATTCTTGTTTACAGCACTAGCTGCGTTTATTGCACATGCGCCACCTTATGCTAATTCGAATATGAGAGCTCTCCCTATCAGAGAGGGTATACCAATCAGGCATTGTGCGGAGCACCAATTACAGATGAGCACGTTGCCCTGCAGGCTATTTAAGCAGAGCGCATTTGGGGCTTGGGGTCTTTCTCCATCTACATGTAAAGAGCTCTACAATAAAGATTCTGCTGGACAAATCTTCGGTTGCCGCGTCTTCCTTATCAGCAAAGGTTGCGCGCGACAAGTGGTGCCGAAACCCGGGAACCTGCCGACCCTGGGCGGAGGAACGACTCGAAGGACCCTTGACTGCTCGTCGAAGGAAGATTCAAGCCAGCGGAGTGAAAAGCTGCAGCACTTTTCAGCAAGATATGACTTCTGTGGTCTGGGTAATTCCGTTTCTTGTTGTTAGTTTCGTTTTCGTCTTGCTGTGTTGTTTGTGTCTTAATTGTGAGAAACGGGAGAAAACCTGCAGCCGTCCGTTTTGCGAAAAGGTTAAGGAGGGCCAACGGGTTTTATCAGACCATCAGGATAGTCTATCAGAAGCTGAAAAGGGACAAAAGGGTGAACAGGAAAGAAAGCTAATGAAAAAGAAACGAAAAAATAAGAATAAAAAATTGTTAGATAAGCTAGCTGAACTTGAAAGGAAAGCAAGGCAACTTGCAAAAAAGGAAGAGGAGCTCGAAAAGTGAGCCAAAAATTTAAGATTAGTACCTGCCTCCGAGAAAGGGGCACGTAATGATTCTATAACCTCTTCCTCTGAGGAGGAGACGTCCTCCGAGGGGGAAGATGAGCAAGAATCATCAGATTCTGAAAAGGAAGCGGGACTTGATCCTGCTGAGCAGGCAGAGCTAGATGAGGAAGCTGCAAGATATGAGGAAAGGAGGTATGGGCGCGCCCCGCCTTATGCACCTGGGCATGAACCAACAGCGCCGCCTTATGAAGCAATAAAGAAAGGTAACACAGGAGGAAGAAATTCCATGATTCCTGATAAGGAGACAAGAAAGATACAAGCAGCGTTTCCAGTATGGGAAGATGCTAAAAATCAAAGACAGCATACCCCTTTAGATTTAAAATAGCTGAAGGCTCTAGTAGAGGCAGTACAGACCTATGGAGTTAGTGCATCTTTCACCGTGGCTTTAATAGAGAGGCTGGCTATGAATGCTATGACCCCCGATGATTGGAATAATACAGTAAAGGCTTGTCTATCCATGGGTCATTATCTGGATTGGAAGTCTATTTATCAAGAGTTATGTGCAGCTCAAGCTAAAGAAAATATAGCCAACCAGCGCCCTCAATGGAGTTTTGATATGCTCATAGGTCAAGGTCAATGGGCAGTTAAACAAACTGCATATCCATTGGAAGTATATGAGCAGATTAATAGGGCTGCTACTCGAGCCTGGAGGAGTCTGCCCAAATAAGGGGCAAGTTACTGGAAATCTGACAAAGATTGTGCAAGGAGCCACTGAGCCATTTTCAGATTTCGTGGCCAGAATGATGGAGGCAGCAGGAAGGATATTTGAGGATCCTGAAGGTGCAATGCCATTTGTACAGCAATTGATTTATGAGCAATGCACCAAAGAATGTAGAAATGCTATTACTCCCTGGAAAGCAAAGGGAATAAATGCCTGGATGAAGGCCTGCAGAGAAATAGGAGGGCCTCTGTCTAATCATGGCATAGCCGCTGCGGTGTTATCCGCTCAAAAGGCTGCAAATATGAAATGTTTTAACTGTGGGAAAACAGGCCATATGAAAAGACAATGCAGGTCTCAGGTCACGGCTCCTATAGCTCAATCCCCTAGACAGCCAGGGTTATGTCCACGCTGCAAGAAAGGAAAACATTGGGCTAATGAATGCAGGTCAGTAAAAGACAATCAAGGGAGACCCCTTCCGGAACGTTCTACAGGGCAGTCAAAAAACGGGAAATGGGGCCCCCGACCCCAGGGCCCGACACAAATGTATGGGGCAATCCAACAACCTCCATACCAGTCAAAGAGGTTTGTGAAGATGACACCATCCGAAGAGCAACCTCCGGATCCGCAGGATTGGACCTGCGTGCCACCACCAGAGCAGTATTAACACCTGTCATGGGATGTCAGCCAATTCCTTCAGATCTTGCAGGTCCCCTGCCAACAGGTACGGTAGGGTTAATAATTGGACGCTCATCCACCACCTTAAAAGGTCTTATTGTCCATCCAGGGGTCGGTGATCAGGACTTTACAGGCCAGTTACAAATATTATGCTCATCCCCTAGGGGAATCAGTGCTGTTTCCCCCGGAGATAGGATAGCCCAATTATTGATATTGCCTAGTTTACATCACAACTTCCCTAGTCAAAAGAATTTTCGGGGAAATAAGGGTTTTGGTTCCTCGGGTGGTCAACATACTTTCCTCTCGTTGCAATTAGATAAGCGACCAATGATGGAATTGACCATAGAAGGTAGAAAATTTCAGGGTCTGTTGGATACTGGAGCAGATACTAGTATAATTTCCACCAGCTGGTGGCCGTCAAGCTGGCCGCTCATTCAATCATCTCAATCCTTACAAGGGTTGGGATATGAAGATGCTCCAACCAAAAGTGCAAAGGAACTACATTGGGAAAACGAGGAAGGAAAGAAAGGAACTATTGCTCCTTATGTACTACCTCTCCCTATAAATCTATGGGAAAGAGATGTGTTACAGCAGCTAGATTTTGTGCTTACAAATGATTATTCACCTCAGAGTCAGCAAATGATGAAAGATATGGGTTGTATTCCTGGCAGAGGACTTGGTAAGCATTTGCAGGGACGTACAAGTCCCCTGCCTTCTAATGGGAAGCAAGACAGAACAGGACTGGGTTTTTCCTAGGGGCCGCTGGGGAGGCAATCCCCATTCCTTGGAAGACAGAGGACCCTGTATGGGTTCCTCAGTGGCCTCTTACCTCTGAAAAGCTTGAAGCCGCCAGCCAATTAGTCCAGGAGCAATTAGATCAGGGTCATATAGAAAATTCTCAGGCTCCTTGGAACACCCCTATTTTTGTAATTAAGAAAAAATCTGGTAAATGGAGATTATTACATGATCTATGAGCCATAAATAAACAAATGCAGGTCATGGGTCCCATTCAAAGGGGTTTGCCTCTATTGTCCACCTTACCAATTCGTTGGAAACTTTTAATAGTAGATATTAAAGATTGTTTTTTCTCTATACCTTTGCATAAACGAGATAGAGTTAGATTTGCCTTTACCTTACCTAGTATTAATCATGAACGACCTGATGATAGATACCAATGGAGGGTTTTACCGCAAGGTATGGCAAAATAGTCCAACTATGTGTCAACTTTATGTGGCCAAAGCTATTCAGCCAGTTAGATCTCAATTTCCCACCATTAAGATATGTCATTACATGGATGATATTTTATTATGTCATTCTGATCAAGCTCTTTTGCAACAAGCTTTTGGCGTTTTGCCTGATAAATTAAAAAATAAGGGCTTGTTTATAGCTCCTGAGAAGGTACAAGAAGGAGATATTGGAAATTTTCTTGGCTCTACCATTTATCCTATGCAGGTAAAGCCACAAAAGATTATTATTAGAAGAAATGTTCTTAAAACACTTAATGATTTTCAAAAGCTCTTAGGTGATATTAATTGGGTGAGATCATATTTAGATTTGACTACTGCAGAACTTAAACCATTGTTTGCTATCTTGGAGGGGGATTCGGCCATTACTTCGTGCAGACAACTTACTGCCGAAGCTGCCCAAGTGTTGGATAAGGTGGAGAAGAAATTGGGTGAAGCTTCTTTGACTCGGCTAGATCCATCTAGCCCATTCCAGCTGTGCATTGTTTCCTCACCTCAACAGCCTACAGCAGTGCTATGGCAAAAGGGGCCGCTATTATGGGTCCATCCTCAAACTTCTCCTGGCAAAGTCTTAAGCCATTATCCCACTCAAGTAGGAGAAATAGCGTTAAAAGGTCTACAGCTGGCTCTAACTCATTTTGGCTGCGAGCCAGAATCTATTATTGTGCCCTATACTGTTTATCAAGTAAATGTGTTATGTGCCACCTTGGATGTTTGGGCGATTCTTCGTTGCACCTTTTCTGGAAATATTGATAATCATTATCCTAAGCATCCTTTGTTACAGTTTGTTCTTACTAATGCCATTATATTTCCAAAAATCACTAAACATCAACCGATTGTAGGAGCTACTGATGTTTTCACTGATGGGTCCAAGACAGGTGTTGGCAGTTATGTTGTTAATGATCAGGTGTTTCAAAAATGTTTTAATTTTTCATCCCCACAATTGGTTGAATGTGCTATTGTAGCTGAGGTTTTACGAGTTTTCCCTCAACCTCTGAATATTATTTCCGACTCACATTATGTGGTAGGAGCAGTACAGATTTTGGAAACAGTGGGATTAATTTCCTCAAAAAGTGCTGTTGCACAAGTCTTTGCTGATATTCAGCAATCAATCAGGACAAGATTGCATCCTTTTTTTATACAGCATATGAGAGCACATACGCTGTTGCCTGGACCCATGACAAGAGCTAATGATTTGGCTGATAAAGCTACTAAAGCATTTTACTTTATCCTTAATCCCATGCAGAATGCTGTTGCTTTCCATGACTTATATCATGTTCCGGCAGAGACACTTAGAATGAAGTTTGGCATTTCGCGAGCTGATGCCCGTGAAATTATACTCAAATGTGCTAATTGCGCAGAGTTTAGGCCTGCACCTGCCTTTGGTGTTAACCCTAGAGGATTAAAACCTTTGCATATTTGGCAAATGGATGTTACCCATGTTCCTGCGTTTGGTAAGTTAAAATATGTTCATGTCTCTGTGGATACCTGTTCCGGGGTTGTCCACGCTACACCGTTATCAGGAGAAAAGGTAACTCATGTTATCACCCACTGCCTGGAGGCATGGGCAGCATGGGGAAAGCCACGACAGTTAAAGACTGATAATGGCCCTGCTTATACTTCCAAGACATTTCTTCAATTTTGCTCTAGAATGGAAGTCCACCATGTCACGGGACTGCCCTATAATCCACAGGGACAGGGTATGGTGGAGCGTGCACATAGCACAATTAAAACTTATTTACAAAAACAAAAAGGGGGAATCTGCCCCGGTATACATATGGGTCAGAAAGCAACTCTTTCCCTTACTTTATTTACCTTAAATTTTTTGAAATTGGATTCTAATGGACAGTCTGCTGCAGACAGACATGTTGTTCATGCATCTCCAAAGGAGCTAGTAAAATGGAAAGATGTACTTGATAATCAATGGAAAGGACCGGATCCTATATTAATAAGATCCAGGGGAGCTGTTTGTGTTTTCCCACAGGGTCAAGAAAATCCAATCTGGGTTCCAGCGCGGTTGACCCGAACGGTAAAGCATGACGACCCTGCTTCGAGTCCTGCTGTTGATGGGGATGCTGATGATCCTGGAGGTGAAGAGCCAAGAGATTCGATGGGGAATCCTGTCAACATTTCCTCGGCCCATGCCGGTGATGCATGACGCCCGGCTGTTCCCGAGATTCTTTACCACCAATGAATCTCTAGACCTGCCATATCTACCGAGGGATGAACACATGGCTGCGATGCAGGAGAATGTGACTGTCCCCCTGGAGGGAACTTTGTGCTTTATTTTGCCCGCAAATACTTCCGATAATATTGATGATTGTGTAATTTTGCATAAACAGCTGGCATAAGCGGGATTTTGGTATTACTGCGGCTATTGTTGCTATTGTTGCAACTGCAGCCATAGGGGCCTCCCTTACTGCTTCTGCTTTGGCCTTGCAGGGTCAAATAGCCACTGCTCAAACTCTTAATAATTTATCAGCCTCAGTGAGTGAAGCATTGGAAACTCAAGTGTCAATTAATAGCCAATTAAGAGGAGGGCTGATGATTGTAAATCAGCGTATTGATTTGGTTTAAGAACAAATAGATACATTGTGGCAGTTAGCTCAATTGGGATGTGAAATTAAGTTATCTGGACTTTGTGTAACCTCTGTTCAATATGATAATTTTACTAGAGCAGCAAATCTTTCTAAAACATTGTCCAATATGCTGTTATCCAATTGGAGTGCGGATTTTGATGCAATTATGAGAAAATTACGTCTTGCTATAGTCCAAATTAATTCCACTCGTTTGGATGTTTCTGTCACACAAGGATTGTTTACCTGGTTGTCCTCTGCTGTTTCTTACTTTAAAGAATGGGTTAGTGTGGGTATGTTTGGAATGTTTCTGGTAGCAGGGCTGCTCCTCTGTTTTTGTTTGCTTCGCAAATTCAAAAGACAACAACACGCTAAGAATGTGGCCATAGTTCAGGCTATGCTGGCTGTTGAACAGGGTACATCCCCTCAAGTTTGGTTAAATATGCTTAGCCGTTGAGACACTGTCAGAACTTTTGGCACTCCTGACGGGCACAGGTTCCCATTGCACCAGGATGCTGTTCTGAACAGACCTTTGCATCTCCCAGGGCTCGGGTTCCCATTGCACAGGGTTTAAGGTGCAGAGGGTCTCTTTTACTATGTAACCTCCTTGATCGCTTATGCTGTTGAATCAGTGAGCTGATCGGAAATCTCATAGTATTACCTTGGCTTCGCTTCTAATTTTAAAGAAAAGGGGAGATGTCGGGAGCCGCATTCGCCATTACAAGATGGCGCTGGCTTCCTGCTTCCTGATTCTTGTTTACAGCACTAGCTGCGTTTATTGCACATGCGCCACCTTATGCTAATTCGAATATGAGAGCTCTCCCTATCAGAGAGGGTATACCAATCAGGCATTGTGCGGAGCACCAATTACAGACGAGCACGTTGCCCTGAAGGCTATTTAAGCAGAGCGCATTTGGGGCTTGGGGTCCTTCTCCATCTACATGTAAAGAGCTCTACAATAAAGATTCTGCTGGACAAATCTTCGGTTGCCGCGTCTTCCTTATCGGCAAAGGTTGCGCGCGACAAGTTTTCCTGTTGCATAATTTCAGAGAGTTTAGTCTGTGGTTGCTCAAAAACATTCCTTTGGACTGGACAGTACAGTAGGGATGTATGGTGAGTGGGAGCTCTTTAACTCATTGATGACAGGAAGCAGAGACATAGAGACAGGAAGTGGCCAGACCAGACAAACTTATTGTAAACCCTATGTCACATATGCTGGGATATTTTCAAAAGAAACAGAATCTTTACTTTCTTCCTACACTCTCTTCCTATTAAGTGAGTGGGATTTATAAAAGTATGAAGTAGAAACAAGAAAAAAGAACACTGATTTTAGGATGTTCAGATAATCTTGCATAAAAAAAAAAAAAAACAAAAACAAAAACGTCCCAGGCAATTTAACTAGGTAGCTCTTTTCTTTTATATCAGTAAAATGGGATGACTAGTGCACACCTAAAGAGTCTCACTGACAGTATAGAGCAAATTAGGAGTGTAAGAACCACACATCTGGCATGCATGGAGCACACTGCAGATGTGTGATACATATGCTTAATGAACTTCAAGCTTCATTCATCCTCAATGTATCACCAATCTCCTTATTCAGGGAGTTAAACTGAAGGTGTGTTATAACAATTACGACGTGACAAACACTGCATCTCAAATCTAGTTCCTTCAAGAAGTAGATTGATCCATAATGTCTAGAGGTTCTTTAGTATTACAGATACTTAAAAAGAAGACTACTCAACAGTCACAGGGCTGAAGTTTCATTCTTGGGTAGCTGGTTACACTTTCAGAAAAGTCCTTGATAGCTAAAAGAACAAAAAACACAGGTGTGGATATAGTTTTACTCCCAACACCTTTGAATTTGTAGACACCGCATACAACCATACATGATAGCCTGAAATAGTACATTGAAGAAGTGTGAAAAATACAGAAAAAAATTTCATATTTGCTTTCAATACCTCCTTTGTAATAGTCTGAGAAATTACACAAAATCTCTCAGGACATAAGAGACTCGACTTAAATAGTACTGTAAGACATCAACAGATAAACTGTCCTCAAAAGGTCAGCGAATGAGAAAGATTTGATAATTTCTGAGGCAGATTGGTAAAATCAAGAAGAGTGAATATAAGCTTTGTTAACAAAGCAGACTGCAGAACTCAGAACTGTAAAGTGTTACTGCTCATTCAGCTGTGCAGAAGCCAGCACAGGAATGAGCTCTGACCCATTACTCACCTATTATCTGTGAAACACACCTCTAGGAGGATGCATAGAAATACCGTACAGATGAAAGAAAATGGAACCCAGATACTGGGCAATGTATCTTATGGAAGAACTGGTAGAACCAGGGATAACTTAGGATTCCTAATTAGGTACAATCTTCCTGCTATTCATTGTTTCTAATATGCATGGACACGTAAGGGAACTCCTTTGGCAAATCTCAACTCTGCCTACTCAGAATAACAGAAGGAGCCCAAAAATAATCTAGTGGATTCCCAGGTCACAGCCCAGCCCCCCAAAAATCTGAATTGGTAAGGGAAGGACCAATGGATCACACATTTTCAAAGTTCTCTTGCACACATGATTTCAATATGTAGCTGTCAATGAGGATTCCTGGAAAGTTGTGTCTGCACACAGATTGATTTGGAAAGCAGTGATGGGGAGAAGCTGGAACATTGCAAGTCAAGAGATTAATACCATAATTTGGTGAGCTTTAGACCCTAGACCAGACAGTCCTTGTCTACATCTATATCAAAATAATATCCTGTGATTAATAGATAAAACAATTTGTTTGAATTTTATGAAGGTAGCAGACTACTGCCTTCCAACAAACCGAAAAATAAAATTATCATCAGAGGGTATTGGACGCTAATAATAGATCACCACTCATCTTGCAGTAGCTACCTCTGTGACGTTTCCACCAATGTCTTTACAAGGTGTCTTGATTTATGGATTTCTATATTTTATTGCTTTAAAATTTCTTTATGAACTGATTCTACATTGAAACAAGAATAACCACTCTGTGTTCCTGGGCTATGGTCACTCAAATTTGGCTCTAGAATCTCTTATTTCCTTTGAGACATGAGCTATGATTTCTTTTGTTTGTTTGTATATCAACACAGCCAAAATTCAGAACCATAGGTTTGGTCCCGGTCAACACATGTTTATAAGTTTACACCACCACATTGCTTTGGAAATTAGTAACAACTCAAGAAGTCACATAATCATTAAATGTACTAATAATGCCTAAAATAAAATTAAGAAAACCTCTAATGCTTTTTTTCAATTGTGAAAACATACTTACAAAACTACACCATACATATATATACCTCCTTCTTGTTTTCTGTGTAATGCCCTGTGGAAATGCAGAGCACAACAGCAAATTATTTTTTCTAGAGCAGGTCTATGAACAGGCAGAGCTGAGCTCTGTTTGGAAGCCAAAAACATGCTGCTTTAGTGCATGCCTCAATGTACACCAGACTTCTCAGTTGATCTGGAAGAGAAAAACAGATTGTTTCAGACAATAAGGTGACTTTCTAGCTCCAGAAAGTCTGTGTATTGTTCACGCCCTTTGATTGTTAGTATTATATTGCAAGATAGGAAAAATTATAACAAAAAAGAAAGCAACATCTACTGGAACATAAACAAGGTAATCTACACTGGCTAAAACCTCTGAGAGATTGTCAGTTATAATCTCATACAAAAGCAATGGGAAACTATTCACAAAAAGGCAATCCATAGTACAGACAATAGATTAAATAAAGAAATTAAAAAATAAAGAAAAAAAACTACAACTAAATATTTGGCATCACAACTTAAAGTTATGAAAGACACACAAATATGAGAATTATAAAAGTACAAAATAATTGCTATTTAAGAAAAACTAGCATTAAAATTCAAGCACTCCGTTGGCCTACAGAGGGAGTTTCAGGATTGCCAAAGCTACAGAGTGAAACCCTATCTTCAAAAACCATAATGAATTCTGAATTCATTTTCTAATCAGATCAAAATGAGAACTACAACAAATCTGTATCACTTCTATTAAACCAAATGCAGCAGGCTCAAGAGAATAAAACTCAGCAGGTATGACATCCTGAGTAAGTGTGCAAGACTTGGAAATGCAAATGGATGCCAACTCTCAAGACACACTGCTTCATTACCTTGTCATTACAATCTCCTAATTTCATCGATGTTTTAGTAATATGTGCTTGTAAATTAATACTAAAATTTCAACAGTCCATTCTCAGTAGCTGACAGAACAGCTAGAAGGATACAAGGATATAGAAAATTTCAGAGACATCCAACAATCTGACCTTACGAACACACAGAATGTGAAGCAGGTCACAAATTTTTTTCCTTTTTTTTTGGATAAAGCTATTGGCCAGTTACTAGTGTTTCTTATTCCTTAGCTCTGTCTCAAATATTATCCCATTTCCATTAATCTAAGTGATTCCACGTGGTCTTATCTTACCGAAGAGTGGGTCCAGCCCTCTGCTCTATCAAGTCTCTACATCTTGAATCATCTCCTCCCTCTCCCCTAATCATCCTTGTCTTCATCCTTGTCATCAAAGACCATAGAAGGATAATATATAAACTCTAAAAATGACAGAGACTACTCACTGCCTTGTCAGTCAACCAAAGTTCTTCTGTAATAATCTATCTTTAGTCTATAGGCCATAATGTGTCTGGCAGACTCCTCGGCAAAGTAGAAAACTTTCAGCTGTCTTGTCAGTCACTTTTCTCTGTGTCTTGTAGGCTGTCTGGCAGAATCTTCCATGAAGCAGGAACCCTGTAGTACTGTCCACCTTGTATCACCAGTCACATTTCTGTGTCTCCTGTATGTTCAATGTATACAGCATAAAGTCAAACTTTCCAGACAAGAGCAGTATGTTGCCCAAATGGCTAGTTTTGCTATATTGGGAGTAAACTCCATAACAAGGTTCTTGGATGTCCATCCTCCTTTCTGACTCAGGTGGTGCTGCCAGGAACAGTGTGCCTCACTGTTAAGAAGAACCCTAAACCATTTTAAATGCCATGTGCTATAGGTCTTTGAAAGTGTTGAAGAACACATATCCACCTTAAATGTATCTCCTTGTATCTAGAAAACCTAACACTATGTTTTGACTACTATAGATAACTATCTATAATCTCTACTAAATTATACATTACATTTTAGTTGAGCTATATACACACAATACCTAAACAAGAGGGAAAAAAATATATATCACAAAATTGACCTTAAATTTGTATCAATAAATAAAAATCCATTCCAAACAATGTATTTATTTCTATACCATAATCCCCTTTTTACCTTTAAAAAGAGATTGGTTGTGATGATTAACCATTTACAACCAACCCCACTTACATGAAAATAAACAATTATAGAAAATATTTGGTAATTTGTGGGTCATTCTTTTCAAACTGCCTCCTGCTGGTACGGGGTGCTTTCTTGGGGGATCCTAAGAAGACACAGAAATGTGTCTGCAAAGTTGTCTTGTCAAAGCTATTTTGAATGTGGCATCACCTGGGACATTTTCTTTAGGGGATTGCCAAATTTGTTTGGAGTGAATCCACCACTTTTTATTTTCTGTATAAACAAAAATAGAAATCCTTTTCCCCAGTAACCTGTATTTAGACTTAAACTTTTAAATAAAAGCATTTTTAAAACATATAAAGTGAATTAATTTAGCATCATGGATAATCAAGTGTATGGTAGCAATTGCTGTTCCTTCCTTAGCAATTGAGCAATTTAAAGACAACACAATAGCATACAGTATGCAGAATCTCTGTGTGCTTTCCATCTTCATGTAGCCCTTTTATTACTCCATTTCCTTACTACTACTTTTTTATTTATTGAGAAAGCATTTCTCAGAGTAACTTTATGTCTCCTGGAATTAACTCTATATACCAGGTTCAATTTGTACTCACAGAGATCTGTTTGCCTCTGCCTCCCTAGTGCTGGAATTAAAGGCCTGTGTCACCACACCCAACTACTATCTTTTTACTATTTGTTTCTTTTTCTCTTCAAAGTCTATGTATATTTTAAAACACATTGTGAACCTTTAGAAGTTTTCCATTTTAATTTTTTAAATTATTTTTTCTTATTTTATGTATCTATCCTAGAATCCTATTCCTCCCTCCCTCACTCCCATGCTCCACAACCCCCTTCCCAACCCATTCTACCCTCTCCACTCCACAGGGAGATGGATGCATTCCAAGTGGGATCAACAAAATCTATCAAGTCATTTTGGACTAGGCCCTCCCTCTTGCCTCCATGTAAAGGGAGTATTGCTCCTTGGGGAATGTGCTCCTAAAGTCTTTGGCCCACTAGGGATATATCCTGGTTTCACTGTCAGAGGTGCCTTAGACTGCCCAGGCCTTCTAACTGAGACCCATGTTCAGGAGGTCTAAGTCAGTCCAATGCAGTTTTCTAAGCTATCATTCATTGGGTCCATCAAGCTCCCACTTGTTTGGGTCAGTGTCTCTGTGGGTTTCTATAGCCTGGTGTTGCCCTCATTTTCTTATCCCTCTTCCCTCTCTGCATCTGGATTCCATGAGTTCGGCTCAGTGATTAGCTGTGGGTGTCTACTTTTGTTTCCATCAGCTACTAGATGAGGGCTCTATGATGGCAGATAAGTTAGTCATCAATCACATTACCAAGGCAGGGCATTTAAGCTAGATTTTCCACTGTTGCACAGAATGTTGGGGTCACCCTTGTAGGTCTCTGCACATTTCTCTAGAGTCAGTTTACTCTTCAAACTTATAATGGCTCCCTCTTTTATGGGTATCTTTGAAGACTCCCCATGGAAGGACTCACCATCCCTGGGGAGAAGAAAGAGGATAGGATGGGTATTGTGGGGGTTAGCGGAGGAGGGGAGGAAAGAAAATTGTGATTGACATGTAAAATCATTTTTGTTTAATTAAAATCTAAAAAAGGAAAAAGATAATGACAAGAAACTGACATTGGTACAGTGTTTTAGTAAACTTCAATTAAGGTTTTGTGCTAATGATTAGCATTCAGTGTACTGGAAGGTACTCTGCAAGCTACCAGAAAAGAAAGGCAATCATTAATATGACCCAGTCACAACCTGGAGGCTGAAAACAGTTAACTGCCTGCAAGATGTAATGGCACAATAGTGATCTAATGCTTGACTGGATTTATGATTCACTCTATGAGATGGAACCTATATCCAACGGTGCTGAAGGGTCAATAACACATGACTAGGTAAATCACAGATTAGGGGAAAGTCTACTATTATTATTTTGTTAAAGGAACATAGCAACAAAGTAACTAGTGACAAACAATTGTACCTATAGATTAGTGTTCCATTGAGCCCTCATCAGAGAGGATTCTTACAGAAGGCAGAAATTAAGACAGAGACCCAAATAGTACAATATACAGAAGACTGAGAGATATTGGAACAGTTAGCCTAAAATACAGTAATTTCATCCAACCCAACCCTTAATATTGGGGATGTACCAGGAAGAAGAGGTGGGAAGACTGTAAGAGCCAGTGGTGGTGGCTGACTCAAAAGAAACAGTGTTGTCTCAATACATGTGGATTCATGGAGACTGGGGAAGCATATACAAGATCAGATCAGATTCAGGTCTGTGCAGTCCAGGCCCTGAGAAAGGAAGTGGACACAGAAGTTATTGCAATTGATAGCAGCTGGCAAAGGGAAAGTTATTTTCTTCAAATAAGTGTCTGCATATATAAACCAGGGCAGATAACCATGTCCAGGAGTGGATTCCAACACAAAATAAGGTCAAGGTTTTGTTTGCATTTGTTGCTGGTTTATTGGTAGTTTACTTTTTGAGGTGAGGGGACTTTTTTGTTTGGTTTTTCCTTACTATCTTTTGAGAGCAAGAGACAAAAAAAGAAAAGGTGGGTGAGTAGGGAAGTAGCAAATGTCTGGGAGGCCTTTGGGAGAGAAACCATGACTAAAATAAAAAACATCATGAATGAGGTAATCTAGACCCAGAAATATAAACACTCTGTGTATTCCCTCATAAGTGGCTATTAGATGAAAAGCAGAGGATAATTAGTCTACATTCCACAACTACAGAGAAGCTAGGTAAAAAGAGGAACTATAAGAGGGATAGACTTGGAAGGGCCCATGAAGGCAAAACAGTTAAGATCGCCTGGGTAAACTTGGAAGGGAAAGAAGGGAGTAGATAAGGGATGAGAACATGAGGGATCAAGAAGACCAAGTTGGAAGAGGACCAGATGATGAGAGCGATGAAAGAGGTATCTTGATAGAGGAAGCCATTATGGGGTTGCTGAGAAACTTGGTGCTAGAGAAATTCTCAGAAATCCACAAGGAAGACCCCAGCTAAGATTCCTAGCAATAATGGTGTGGGTATCTGAAGTGCCTTCCTCTTTGATCAGATTAGTAACTACTCTAATTATCATCATAGAACCTACATCCAGTAACTGATGGAAGCAGATGTAGTGACCCACAGTCAAGCACTGGGCTGTACTCCTGGAGTTCAGTTGAAGAGATGGAGGATAGATCATATGAACATGAACAAGGGGTGGTGGTCAAGAGCATGATGGGGAAAACCACAGAGACAGCTGACCTGAGCTTGTAGGAGCTCACCAACAATGGGCTGACAACTGGGGAACCTGCATGGTCCTTAAGTATACTTTCTGAGTGTGGGTGACAGTTATGTGACTGGATATGGTGGGTGGGGGGGTGTCAGGATCAGACAGTGACACCAGAATCTATCCCTGAAGAAGGACCTGACTTTTGGACACCTTTCCTTGTTGTGGGATACCTTGATCAGCACTGATAAGGGAGAAGATGATAGGTCAGAGGGGTGGAGGCTGGGGTCAGGAGAAGGGGAGGCAGGAGCACTGGGGTTGATGTATAAAACGAAAAAATAAATTTAAATAAAAAAAATTCCCACAGGGAACCTACACTATGGCTAAAAGACTAAACACCTCAAACCTTTCCCCTTTCTTTTAACTTGCCATCCATATCATACAAATGTGCCACTCTGAAGAGATAAAACAAAAATAGTACCTCATTGCCCAACACAGACTTCAATCACAATATGTCAATTCTGGAGCTGCCAGTCCACCCTCTCAACAAAATTGAAACTATATACTTGATGATATTGCATGAAATACTTTTCTTCCTACTAACACCTTCTCTCTCTTCCCCAATGTAGCGAGCTATGGCGTACACACAACACAATGATAATCACTTCCATAAGGCTGTTTCCCTAGTCAGTTATAACTACATATAGTTTGAGGCTGTTGGAGTGTACTGTTAACTCTAAGAGAAGTAAGCATGAAAGTCCCAGCTTGCCCAGGTACCTTGGTCAGGGATATTTATACTCAAAATCTTTAGGTTTGGTCAGGTAAACAATTCTAAAGCACATCAACTCCATTTCTAATTTTAAACATTGTAAACTAAGTTAGTACAACTGACTTGAGTCACTGCTTCCTTCTCTATTTAGTGAGGTTTGTAAAGGCAAGGGAGTCGTGTGCTTCAATCTCTGAACTGTGTATTCTGCTAACACCCAGTCCAGTTCTACCTTGAGCAAACACAAGAAATGTCATAGAGCTGTACATATTGTTTTCAAGGCCAGGGGAAAAAGGAAAAGTTAACCCAACTGTAACAAAAACACTGTGGTGGTTTGAATTAGAATGGCCCCCTTAGGTAGTGTCATTATCTGAAAGGTTAGGAGGTGTGGCCCTTTGGGGTTGGGGGTGGCCTTGCTGGAAGAACTGTGTCTCTGGGGGTTGGCTGTGAGGTTTCAAAAACCAAAGCCAGACCCAGAGTCTCTTTTACTGTTGACAATGGTCTAAACCTTTGAAACTGTAAGCAAGTCCCAATCAAATGTTTTCCTTTATAAGAGTTGCCATGCCAACTTTCTATGTCTTCAAATTCAGAAGTTACCTGTGAAATCACCATTGTTAAACTTAAGTGATCAGAGTGGCTAAACAAACTATAGCAATTTGTAATTAATGATTAAAATCTTTGTTATTCTTAAAAAAACCATAGTTGTCATGTTCATGGTATCTCTTCACAGCAATAGAACACTGTCTAAGACAGACACACTTTGGTAGTACTAAAATCAATGCATCTCTTGGCATTTTGTAAACTACACAACACAGCTGTACAGAATTCCTTCCTACCAAGCCACTTGGTGGAGTCCCACCAAGAAGACAAGAAGACAGCAGACAGAAGATGAAACAGTATAGTTTCTATCATCCTTCTGTTCAAATGCCATCTTTTGACATTTTTATATTCATTTGTCAGTTTAGCATGGGGAATCATTGACACAGTATGAATGTGGAGGTCAGATGACAGCTTTCAGGACTTAGTTCTCTCCTTCATTTTGGGGTTCTAGAGACTGAATTCAGGTCATCTGGAGTGGAGGCAAGTGCATTTACTGACTAATTCATCATATACAGTAACATCATTTTAATAAACACTTCTGAACGTCATGTATTATGTATCAGAGTTATCATTTTAGCCACCAGAAAGCAGTCACTGACAAAATATTGGACAATATGCTAAATCCCCTACTGTTTAAAGAATTACTAAAAATATGTAATGCTACTACCCCTTAGAAGGAAGAGAAAAAGACAAAAAGGAAAAGAAAAACAAACAAACAAAAACCTATACACAAGCCTAGAGGTTAAGTGAGTGGCTCAAGCTTCAAAACCAGACAAAGAAAACTAAGGATCTGAACTAAAAATTTCTATAACTACAAAAGTGTATTTCTGCTAAATGGTGCTTCCTATCAATTTCACAATGAAGGACCAAGAAAATATATGAATGAATTCTTCACTCAGGAGTTTAGTAATCTCAACAATGGGGAGTGTGAGAGACAGACTGCAAATTGCAATTTTTTTTACAGTGTACGATCTGAACCCCACTTTCTTCAAGAACAAATCTACAAATTAAATTTTAAAGCTGGAAAGATAAAAAAAAATCTGTTATCTGGCTCTAAAAAATCATAAGCAGGTAAGCCTTGAGTTCAAAGCCACCCTGCACAAGGATGCAGGGAACTTTCTAGAAAAGACAGTATATAGAAAAATGCCCCCTATTACATTCCTTAAGGGGAAAAAATTCTAGGAGACACCATTTATATTGCATAGTCTCCATTTAGTGTAGCCGGTCAAATTCTAAGTGAAGCTAAAACAAAAGCATGTATTCTCACATGTTATTACAATCCAGGGAAGGAAAGCAACTGGTGTCCTAGTCACCTGATTTTGTGGGCAATTATGTCACTCCTTATTAATTTCCAATTTTTGCCAACATCTTGTCCCTCACCACACCCAGCCAGGAAAGGAAAATTAAGCAAAAGGGTTTTAGTCCAGGATTCCTGTGATTTAAGAATAGTTTTCTGTAGTTTCATCAGGAAAACAAAGCTGGATTTCAAGAAAAGAAGTCACACAAACTAGAAAACCCAGGGATGCTTCTGCAGGTTATTCACACAGAAAACAAAGCAAAATATCATTTCTAGTATTTCTCAAAGAAAACTTTTAACTGGAATGCCAAAGTGAAACAACTGAAATTAAGTTGAAATGACGTGTGGGACATGGTCACTCTGATTCAATCTGAGACAGAACATATAAGCTAATTTCATTTGGGAACTAAAACTAATTATCATCATAGCATATCTCCTGTCATTCAAAGCAGTGGAATGAATCCACACAAAACCTAAGAAGGCAAGTGCTTAATGCAGTTTGCAAATCCCCAGACTTGAAGGTGTACAAAAGTGACACCGATTTATCTCTAAGTGTATCAACTCATCTGAATTCTTTACAGACAATGACCTTAAAAAAACTGGAGCACTTTCCTGACCACCGCAATCAAAATGTTTAAAAAAAATTAATAAGCGACTTCTGGAAATAAAAGGGGATAAGGCGTTGAGAGTAGTCACCAATAAAGGCACATCTCTTTGCAATGAACTATCAAAATCAGTTCACTGTGGAGTGGAGATCCAAACAGCAAACACTAAATGTTGCTCAGTCCAATTTTCATTGTGAACTCCTGAATTCTCATTAGGGTCCAGTAACGTAATGTGAGGCAACCTTCCCCTTGCAAGATGGGCTGTGAATGGGGGTTACACTACCTCAAGGAAACCAAATTGAGGGTTTCCCCGTCAATAGTTTTACTTCTCTTGCAAGTTCTATTTAGGATCTAAGACTGCATGTCAAGCTGCTCTCCTATGGCTTGGTGGCTGAAAAGACAGATGCAAGGATCTTTGCTGCATCCCAGGGAGAAAGCTTGGAAAAGCCCCTGAAGGCGCCAGGTGTTTACCCTGCTGGAATGCCCAGGGAGCTCATTCCAGGGCTACAGACTGTCCAGGCAGGGAGCCTTACTGAATAATCTTCCCTCAGAGGAAAGGCTCAGCAGGAGACACTGAAGCAGGCAGCCTGAGAATGCAGATCTGAGGGGGCTAAGATCAGTGCCAAGACAAACACCCAGAGGTGGTTGATGCTATGCAGGACGGTCACCCATCCTTGTCTGTCAGCAGGCCCTCTCCTCAGAATTCCAACTGCCCTCAACTCCCTCAATTAGGTCTCACTCTTACCTTGTGGTTTCCAGGGCTCCCAGCTAGTTTATCCGTGGCAGCTTTGTTCCTTGAGAGCAATAAAGAAAATAGGTGGCCCCCTCCTTTGGACAGCACTGCAGCAAGAAGAAAGCATTGTTGTGCGGATGGGAAGCAAACACTTAGCAGCTTTTCCTGCCAGTCCCCCACTGACCTGTAGACAGCCCTGCCCACCTTGCAAGTACTGCCTGAGAACCAGTAGTAGGTGGGGCAACAGGCCAATGCTAAGAATTGGATGACTTGGCTGCACATCACGTTGTGTGAGCATAATAAAAAGGCTTGCAACTGTTGTCTCAGGCGCTAGGTTGACCTCAACTGTGATCAAAGTTGGGTGGCTGGCAACAGGTGCTGGGGAAATGCCCACCCATATTCTGCTACCCTCATCAACTCCTGGAGCTGCCCTTCCTCAGCGCTTCTGGTGCTTATCTAAGTCCTAGCGTTTACCACACATTGACAAAATGTACCCTTGTGTTTCATGTCAACCAAGAAATGGATTATTCTATTAGTGTTCAAGGAAGAGTAATGCCAGCTCGTCAAGAAGTGCTTTGGTATTGACAGATAACAGGACGATCATGCCAAACCATTTTGACTGGTGTTATTCTTTGGTGTATATAAAGTTGAAAAGTCCCTGGCAGGTATAAATGTCAAGAAATAAATATTAGGTTTTCCTGTGATGCCACACATGAGGTAATGATGCACATCAAGCTTGGTGATGTGAATTGTATCTAGAAAGGAACGAAAAGGAATAGAAAGAGAGAGGAAGGGGATTGAAAAGAAAGAAAAAACAAAAGAATAAATCTGTTTCTCCATTCTTCATGTCTGATATACACTTTCCTGGAGATCCAAGGCACAGGGAGTGCTGAATTTAGCAGGTATTTGCATTGTATGGCTTTAAAGTTGTTTTTGTGTTAGTGGCTGCAATGTTTTGGTGCAATGGCTGTAATTTTAAAGACCAGCTCAGTCTGTCTCACTTCAGTGCACTACACTGCTCTTTCCCAGTCCAAATACAACAGGTACAACCAGCTGCTCCTCAGCAAGTATAGGCCTTGAATTAACTTGGCAGGGAGCTTGTTCTGAGAATTCTCTGACTCATAACTGTGTGGATAAATCAGAGCACCAAAACCCAGCACTTGGGGCTCAGCAGTCTGCTGACCCCGCCTCTGACGATGGGCGGGATGCCCATGGCCATGCCATCACTACCTCAGGCTTTACCTGGTTGTTCAAGCCTTTGCTTGGCTGCTCAGGGAACCAGTTATGCATGCACAAGCCTCCATTTTAAAGCAAGTGAGCCAAGAGCACCTCTCTCTCTCTCTCTCTCTCTCTCTCTCTCTCTCTCTCTCTCTTCTCTGTGTGTGTGTCTCTGTCTCTGTCTCTGTCTCTCCCTCTCTCTTGCTCTCTGCCTCTCTCTCTCTCCCTCCCTCTCTCTCTCTCTCTCTCTCTCTCTCTCTCTCTCTCTCTCTCTCTCTCTCTCTCTCTCTCTCTCTCTGTCTGTCTCGTGCACACTGCCTTCTCTCTTTTTTTGACTCCCCCACCTCTCTCTCTCTCTCTCTCTCTCTCTCTCTCTCTCTCTCTCTCTCTCTCTCTCTCTCTCTGGGCTTTTGGTTGGCCACCACCTACCCTCCTTTATCTCCCCTCTCTCAATAAACTCCACTTGAGCGATGAGTCTCATGTTTGTGTTTGCAGCAATAGCAGCTGCAAAAGAAGAACACCAGCCATTCACTATTTTGCTTTATCTCTGAGCTCATTTACTAGAGGTTGAGAATTGTCAGCAGTCATAACTGGTTATGTGTGGAACTTAGAATTTAAAGACAATAGAAGGTCAAGTATTATGCTTGTTAGATTTGCTACTCATTGTGTGATATTCCTTGGCTGAATAAAAAGGCAAGAAGAAAGGATAGAGAAGAAGTAGAAATGAAGAAAGAAAGAAAGAAAGAAAGAAAGAAAGAAAGGAAAGGTGAAAGAAAGGAAAGGTGAAAGAAAGAAAGAAAGAAAGGGAGGAAGGAAGGTATGAAGAAAGAAGAAAAGAAAGAAAGAAAAAAAAGTATTCTACTGGCCCAAGTTAAAGCCCATTCTCTTCCATACTTTTACATTTTTTTCAAGCACATATTATTTATTATTGATAAATAATAATATTAATAGCAGAAAGAGAATTGATATTGGATTCATCATATTTGAATAATTGTGTATTCATAGGCAATTGGAGACAGGATGCCACATACCCAAGGCTTGTTTGAACTTAGCATGTATACTGGATAATCTAGAACTTCTGATTGTATTGCCCTACATTTTGAGTGATGGGATTATAAGCAAGAAGCATCACAACTGGTTTCGTAGATTTCCTGGGATTTAACTGAAGGCTTTGTTGATGTTATAAAAGCACTCTACAAAGTAAAGTACATTCCCAACCCCTCACAATCAAGTGGTTTAATCACTCTAGGCATGTTTCACCATTACTACTGTAAGAGTTACAATGACATTTACCCATAGGGTTGACACTATGGTTAGAAAAGTTACAATATTTAGTGCTCGGCATGTTAGAATGTATTTAAAAACAGTAGATATTCATACAGGTATTAAACATTACTAGCACTTTTATTAAGACTTTCTTTGAAGCAGTGAGAATGTAGCCTCACAAAGCAGACTGAAGATGAAAACGCCATACTTCTGCATGACAACAGATTCTTCCAGGCTCCTCTTGAGTTGAAATTGAGGTGCATCTACTGCCATGTTATTTGGATCCCAATATTTTACATTGGCTATGACAATACATAAAGCAGTCAATATCACAAAGAAGTAGGAAATAAACCTGGGTCCTATGTAAGGAAAAGAGAATAGAGACAAGGGACTCTCTATCATGCCCATCAGCTCACCCATTTACTAAGGGA
>JANBXA010000352.1:0-14346 GCA_030556225.1 Cricetiscus sungorus | reverse complement strand
ATAGAGTTCACATTTATTCTTAAAGGAAGATGGCACAAGGCTCAGTAGATCAATACTGCAGATGAATGAGGGGTATAATACTGAAGAACATACAATAACTACAAAAAGGGAAAACATTCTCCTTTTATGTCTAGATCATATTTCCCCACCATATTTAAAGAAAAAGAAACTAAAATTTTATTAATGACAAAAGTAACAAAACTAACTTAAAATACATATACATTTTGGGGTGAAGACAGTATGGGATCTGTGCAGATGTGAACCTTCTGAAACTAGATTTATTCAACTTTACAACCCAGAGTCATAAGAGAGGAAGAAACCTTAATTGAGGAAATACCTCCAAAATATCTGGTTGTAGTCATTTTCTTAATTGGTGATCGATCCTGGAGGGGCCCAGTTCATTGTAAGTGGTGACTGCTCTGGTCCTGATTCCTTTTAAGAAAGCAGGTTGATCAAACCATGTGTAAGTCAGTAAATGAACCACCCCATGGCCTCAGCATCAACTCCCACTACAGAACTCCTGCTTTGCTTGGGTTCCAGTCCTGATTTCAGTGATGACTGCAATGCAGAGAAAAGTGATCACATACACTCTCCCTACTTGCTCCTACTCTCTTAAAGAAACTGATACCCCAGGCAAGTGTGTTAAAAATAAAAAATGAATCCACTTAATTTATAATAAATTTCTAAAGTAAATATATTTCAAAGCCATTATATTGTAATAAAATTTGCATAACAGCT
Source organism: Cricetiscus sungorus (assembly GCA_030556225.1). Classification (NCBI taxonomy): domain Eukaryota; kingdom Metazoa; phylum Chordata; class Mammalia; order Rodentia; family Cricetidae; genus Cricetiscus; species Cricetiscus sungorus. The sequence goes on along the minus strand of JANBXA010000352.1, from coordinate 13,608 downwards.
AATTTAATAAATATACAAAAAAAATAAAATAATTACTTATTGACATTTTCACAAACTAAACCAATTAAATCCTCAATAGAAAAGAATGTACATACAATAGCTGCTTGGCTATTCTAATCAATCATTGTTGTTTTGGTGTAGAGCTCCATATACTACTTACAAAGCTTATTACCCCCTAGTTTATAGATAATACAGATAAAAATTAATATACTTTTTTTTGTATAATAGAAAACATATTTCAAAAAACTAATATGGAGCCTTTTTTGCTAAATGTATATCTGTGCATCTTGAACAAATTTACTATAAAATATAATCTAAGACTCAGTGAATTTTATCCTAGAAGTAACCAACTCTGTTTATCTCATAGGATCTTTGTATATCTGTCATTTTTGTAATGACTCAATTTTTCTGATGCCATTAACTATAGTTTATGCAGTGCTATTTAAAATTTAAAACCCTCTTTGCCATTCAGTGTGTTTGCTCATGATTTGTCCCTGTGTGATAATTGCTCCAATCTTCATGGTAGCAAACAAACAGACCACTTGAAAATCTTTCTGCCAAACTTATAACATGATTTCCAAAAACACAATTCATTGTATATATTTTGGATGCTTAATTTGAACTAAATATAACATATTAAAAAATATGGTGAAAGGTTGTACCTTTCATCTGTCAAACAGAATTGTTTGCCATCATGTCCTTCCTTTTCAGGCATCCTTCATGCTTTATTTTTATCTGTGCATCTGTATTAATATTGTAACTCACTTCAGGAATACTAACAAACTGCAGCAAAATTATTCTTTAAAATCACTTAAAAGATGTTCAATTAAAATCTCTAGCTAATATCTTACTTAATGGTGATGAATTGCTGATTAATCATAGAAAACCTTTATGCCAAATGATTTTATTCTGTTGTGCTGAAGTGGTAGCTACTATAATTAGACAGGAAGAAAATAATAAAGTCATGCAGATTAGGAACTAACACACAAATCAACTCTGTGGGCTATGCAACAAATACCTGAATTACAAAAAAATCTCCTAAAAGTAATTAATAATGAATTTTCCATTAAATGATTTAATTCAATGATAATAACCAGTTTTACAAACATAATTACTGTACCCATGCAGGTTAACACCCTCACACACACACACACACACACACACACACACACACACAAACACAAATACATTTATCACTAATGTGTATATACCTTACAAATTTAATCTATTATAACAAATATAACTAACCACTCAATTGAGAGTGTTTTTAATAAATCACTCTGTTTATCTTCCTGAAGTGTTCGCTTCATGAAGTCAATGAAGGATGTAGAGACAGCTTTTTAGTCCAAGAAAACATAGAAAAGAAGACATGAAAATAAATACGATGACAAAGACTAAACTAAATTTTATAGTTTATAATTAATACTGTAGCAAAATTATTTTTCTCAATTTCTTGATCCTGAGGTGCCACATGTTCCACTAAGGTTGAAGTTCTCAGTACTATTGGTATATAATTAATCATTAATATTTCTTCCCAGATTTATAGCCAAAAAATTAATCAAGACTATAAGCAGTATTGCAATTACATTCTATACAACAAAATGAAAAGAATATTCACAAACAATCCTCAATTTTGTGGCGTATTGTTCTCCCAGAGAAATGTGTCTGTGTTTCTCAGCAGTAATGTGGACAAGTTTGTATATCCTGATTTTTTTCTGCTCACTAATGTCCAGATCATAGCTCTTGTTTGAGAAAAGCAAAAAGCCCGTTTTTTATTATCATTTTATAAGAAGATACCATTTGTATACCAGTAGGATATTCTATTCTATCTTTTTTCTGTCTTCTCCTTCCCCTCACCTCACATTGTGCTTTTCTAATGTCTAATCCATTTCATTTCTTTATTCTTTCTTTATCCTCCTTCCTATCTCCCTTTTCCCAATTTTCCTCTCCCATTCTTCATTTCCCAAATACTCCACTTTGTAAAACCAGCAGGATCATCAAACCATTCTCTGAAAGAAAGAAATTAATAATTGTCTGAAAATTATCTTGAACCTAAAGATTTTGAAAAAGGTCTGAAAAGGGGATATGAAGGTCAAAAAATATTTAATACTCTCCACATACCACCTGATGCATTTGCTTTCTTTTATTATTTTATGATTATTTGCTTTTATTCATACGTCTCTGTGTGTATGATGTTTGTGTTCAGATACTTATAGATCCAACAAAACATTTTGGATTCCCTGAAGCTGATACTTATAGGTGATTGTAAGGCACTTGGCCAGTTGCTTGAAAATGAACTCTGGTCCATGACAGGAGCACCAAACACTTCAAAACTTACAATGAAAAAAGTTAATTCATGAATGTTGATTTAAAGAAATATATTTGAAGGGATGTGAGCTTGCTCTATGTTTGTCTTGATTCATATTAATATTAAATGATGCGATATAATAAGAAATGGGCAAAATAGTCACTCACCCAACTACACCTGATAGTCTTGGCAGAGCAAGATTCTTTCCCTAAACCTCTTATTTTTATAACATTTGTTTTAGCAATAATAAAATACCCAAACCAAGCTTGATTTCTGAGTGGGGTGCAACAACATTGTCCAATTATTCTATGTGTTTTGATCCACTGTGGGTTTCTGCATTAACTGTCATCTGCAGAACTAGTAAAGGCAGATTTTGTAGTTTATATGGCAGGAAATGTTTTAGCCTAAGCTTGTCTGGGGCAAATGCTTAGCTATGAATGGTCACAGCTGTTGATATGTCTAATAAGTAGAGTCTATTGGGTCTGGCAAATCGGGTGAATTATAATTTGGGGGTTGTGGTCAAGTTGATTCTGGGACTGAAACCAAATGTCTCCGTGTCGTTTCCCTGAGGCAAACACTGTTGGTTGCAAATTGGTTTCCTATTCTGCCTTATCAGAGGTACTACAGTTTTAAATAAAATTGTCTGCCAGGCTTACATCATCATGATAGATTATACACCAACTTAAACTATAATTATCATAATGCATTGTCTGTATACTTTATTTTCAAGCACCTCCTATGATCTAGTGAACATTCTATTAGGTTCCACCCTCCATCAAGATAGCTACAGAAAAATGTACAAAAATGTAACAGATATTATTGTGCAGTTTTTCATAAAGAATCAATTAAAATATTTATTTATCAAACACCAGTCATACTCTAGGCTTCATTTATTATTAATGAAATATATCTATTTCTTGCCGCTGATCGAGTCATATGTGTTAGCATTTAATGATACTCTGTTAAACATATGTAAAAACGTTCATAGATGTGTAGGATGAATGTTATTTCTCCACCTGGTGGTAAATCTTCCTTATACAAACACTCACATGCCTTTTCCTTTTCAATGTTTCTTGTATACCTGACTCAGTTTTCGTAGCACTGTGGCCTGGCTGGTCTGTTAGCTAACCTTAAATCAATTTCATATCTTCTACTTCAAATTTCCATGTCATGTTCGAATTGCCTTTTATGCTATTCAGTTCTTGAAGAAAATATCTCAGGTGATATCTTAACATTATTTAATAGTAGGTGTGCTAATAAAACTTATCATTTCAAATAAAAAGTATATAGAAAGATTTGCATCTTCTCTTCGGAACAAGTTTTGTGTATGTACCTTTTCTTGATACACAATTGCATAAAAAATTATAAATTAGCATTGAAATATTCCTTCATAAATATGAAATATTTATGGAGGATATGAAATATCATATAATTTATTTTATTTTCTCTTTTGATATTTTTATTTGAAATAATTGATTGGGATTTAATTTATGCAAATTCTCATTGAAAGGTAACTTTTCTATAATTCATAATAATTTTCTTTTGTTACAGCCATAATAATAAAGCTAATCTCTCTACATTCACCTTTTCAATTTTCTCTGTAATATAATCACCACTGCTTCCACAAGATAATCTAATACTCATTCTGTAGTATCTTATTGGCCATGCCTGCCAGCCCTTGGCCAGCCCCCAGCCCATTAGCCCGCCAGCCATAAGCCATAGCCATACTCCCCAGCCCCAAATAACACTCCTTCTTATTTGATACAATCCTGTTGGCCAGTTACCATTGTTGTTAATGAGCTAGCTCTACCCTTAATCATTAACCCATTTCTACTTATCTATATTTTACGTAGTCTTATCGAATCTTGTGGGCGAGGCGGTCCTCCCCTCCTTCCCTGGGCTACATCACCACCCCCCTTCCCTTACCTCTTCCTCCTCCTAGTCTCTAACCACCTATCTAGTTTCTATTGACCACAGGGCTTTATTAACAGTATGAAAACATATACATACATCTCCCATGATCTCCTCTCTTTTCTGTCTAAAGTAAACGTTGGGGTTTAACAGCATAACATAGCAAAATATATTATACAACAGACAAAAGCAGAAACTGTAACCTTGCCAAGTCATGGTAAAACAGCCTTTCTACCTCCCTGCTTTGTTGTGTTCTGTCAAATACTCCTGGCCTTAGTCCTTATCTGGCTGTACCAACATTGCTGTGAGACCTTATGGTGACTGTCCGATGCGCCTGTTTCTCCTCACTGCACCTTTTGGAAGTTGCCCATCTGCATCCCATCTACCTAATATTGTAATTTTCCTTCTCAGGTCTTGGTGAGGTTGTAGATTAAACTATCTTAATAGTATTATTCTCTCTTCCTAGTTAATATTAAATTACTTTTTTTCAGCTTTTCAGCTTAGGACAACTCTATTATGGCTTTCCTTATGCCTTCACCCTAGGACTAGGTATGTTTGTGGTTTTGGTCTCGATTTTCCTTTTCTTAAGCACACTTGTTATTCACTGTTTTGTATATAGTTTTGTATCAAACTTAAATCTTTTCTTTAGATTAAAAGGGAAATTGTGATGGGATATTCACCGTGTGTCTGCTTCTGTGGCACTGACCACACCCATTGAGGGTGGAGCCAGGGGCGGAAGTGAGCCGATAGATTTTAGTCTCGGGAGACGAGAAGCTTTTCTGGCGGGACACGGAACCATCCAGTTTTAACTGCTGTGTTCATCTGTCTGTGTTGTGAGTTATTTCTCCCTTAATAAACATCTATTAAACCTGTTTGTTTATCCTACCCTTATTCTTTTTCCTTTGTGCCCACTTATTCAGTTGTCTGGCATAGAGGATTAGGAGGAACATATCACGTAAACACTCATCTGTTTCTGTCTCCTGTAGTCACCAAGAACAACCTTCAAGTTAATAACATTATCTCATTCCCTTAATAAAGCTTCACATTTTGAAATTTTAGATTTAAATAATATTATTTATTTCTTACTTGGACAAGTTACTTTAATACCATTCTTTTCTTTTGCTGGAACAAAACAGCATTTCTCTTCCTTATAAATGAAATAAAATTGGTAGTAATTTCCTGTTAGCAAAAAAAAATATCCTTACTATATTAGGCATAGATTAAATCATATAAATTTCATATTTATATTATTGTCAGAGTTTTATTGTCCCATTAAGACATAAACATAGAATGCATTTATAGTTATCATTGGGGATTTCTGGTTTCTTGATGCATATTCACCTGCCCAACAAACATCTAGGAGAGCTTGGTCCTTCATATAAATTATTTTATTTTCTCTTTAGATATTTTTATTTGGAAAATAATTGATTAGGATTCAATTTATGCAGAATTCTCACATGAAAGGTAACTTTTCTATAAAACCCTTATTCACCTGAAATTTCAATTGACTTTCTTGAACATCGGCAATTTTGATAAGCACTAGGTTGCATTTTACTAACTCTATTGGTTACATTTTATTTTACTATAGACTGTGTTTAGTTTGATCTTTCCATAATGTGTTTATAAATTCTTTTGCTTTATGTAAGCATTCTTATACTACCCCCTTTCCCAGCTCTCTAGTTTTTGAGTTTTGTTTTTTGAATGAATGAATGAAAGTTATTTTTGTGAGGTAATGGATTACTGAAATTTAATGGATTGATTCATTATATTTATATAACCCATTCATATGAATGATAATACTTTCATACATAACTTGTTAGTTGGCTAGTTGAAATTTGGTTGGTGGCAACTTTGATATTATTTGCCAAGCAAGTGAGCTTTGTGGTTTCAATCAAACCTATATAGGAATTTGTTAGGAATGAATTTCTTGGTATCTTACATGTTTTTAAGTAGTAGGATCCTATCTTTATACATGATTAATAAAATCTATGGTGAATAGAATTTCTCTTTTTATGTAATTTGTTTTATAATAACAGATTACCAGATGTGGAGACACTGAAATACATGATTCTGATTGTGAAATATTCCAATCAATATAGGAACATATCTACAGTTTCATACTGCCTGCATTATGGAGGGTGACTATTTACATACCACACACTAAGAGGAGTTATCTTCTTTTTTTTTTGTCCTCTGTCTTATGATAGCTGAAACCACTGAACTATGTTCAGTGAAAAGGCCCTCATCCATCACATTATATAATGCTGAGTTTTGGTGTGGACAAACCACATTCAAACCTGTTAGCTGAAAACAGGAAAAATTAAAATTTTAAATTTCCTAAAGTAAATACATTCAGAAATGAAAAGGAAGGCCTATTAAAATTTAATTCACCCCTTCCTGAAACCTCTCTGATTATTTTGGATCTTTCTCCCTCTGTTCTGTACACACAGTGAGGAGTGCTCCTGGTGCTCTCCTTTATCCACCCACACCAAAAAACCTTCCCCTAAGCACTATGTGCCCCTACCCTGCCCACTACATTACTGCTCTGAATGAGCACAAAGACAGAAGGTAAGCCAACAATCACCCACCTTCAGGAAAATTCCTATGGAGCTGTTCTAAGCATACTAACCTGTCTATCCATGCAGGACCACCCTGAATCCCCAGGTGCCTGGTCCACCTCTGGCCCTCTACTAGGTTCCTGGTCCCTCCCAGAGATCTGCCTATCCACTCGAGGCCATCTGAGTCCCAACAACTGGATCCTTCACCCCCATCACTAGGTCTCTGCTAAATAGCCTCATCTCTGGAGAGTACCAAGGCCCCAGCTGGGTCCCGCTGTAGATTAGAACAATCCATAGCCAGGCTCTTGCCTGAGAAAAACGTCCTAGAAACGACCCAGCTATGAACATGAACTCTGCCCTCTAAGAAAATGCATTGGGGAGAGAGAGAGAGAGAGAGAGAGAGAGAGAGAGAGAGAGAGAGAAACCGGCCTGCACCCAGCAAACAGCTGTGGGAAGACAGCAATACAAAAGAAAATACCTAACAATAGAAAAGACAAGCAGAACACCACCAGAACCTAGGACTGTACACCAAATTAGACTTCAGGCATACCCCAACCAGATGAAACGGAAAACAACTTAAAAATTATTATTACAAAAATAATAGAGGCCCACAAAGATGGTGTGAGAAAATTCCTTAAAGAAATAGAAGAAAAAACAAACAATTGGAAGAAATGAACAAATTCTTAAAGAAAGTATGGAAAGTCAAGGGAAAACACAGGAGAAGATAATGATTCAAGACTTAAAAATTGGAATGAGACAATGAAGAAAACACAAACCCCTAAAGTAATGCTGAAATAGAAAAACTGGGCAAACTACAGACACAAGCATAACCAACAGAATACAAGAGATATAAGGATATTTATTTGAAGATAAACTAGAGGAGTTAGATTCATCAACAAAGAAAAAATCATTAAATCCAACAAATCCCTTAACACTAAACACCCCAGGAAATAACCCTCTGAAGAAGCCAAACCTAAAAATAATAAGAATGAAGTGATACCCCCCAGCTAAAAAATACAAAAACATATTCAACTCCAGAAAACTTCCCCAATCAGAAGAAAAAAACATGCCCATGAAAGTAGAAAGAACCATACCAAATAGACTGACTTGAAAAACACCCCTTGACATATAATAATCAAAACACCTAACATACGAGTAAAGAAACATATAAGAGCAAAATGGGAAGAAGATACAGGTAACACATTTAAAGGCAGAAATTACTTTAGAACTTCTCCATGAAACTCTCAGGCCAGAAGGTCCTGGATGGATGTTCTACAAGTACTAAGAGTCCATGGATGTCAGCCATTCTACACAATAAACTCTCAATCACTATAGATGAGAAAACAAGATATTTAATGACAAAGCCACATTTCACAATATTATCTACATCCACTACAGAAAGTTCTGAAGGAAAACTCCAACCCAAGGAAGTTAACTATGCTCACAAAGACATAAGAAATATATATAATAATCTAACTTCCCCAAGACCCAATAGTAAAAAGCAGGACAAATATATCCAATACCTACTGTCAACAAGAAATCTAAAACAAACAAGCATTAACAATCAATGTCTTATACTCCCTCAACATTAATGGTCTTAACTAGCCTATAAAGGCTTTAGTATTGAATGGTTAAAGCAACCCATCATTCTGCTGAAAGTACAAAAAAAACACATCAGAAAGCTTAAAGATAGATATTACCTCAGGAGTAAAGGGCTGGGAAATGATCTTCAATCAAATGGAAGCAATCAGGTGTAAGCCATCCTAATATCTATGATTTCAGACTTTTAAACCCAAAATTAATCAAAAGATATGAAGCAGCCATTTTTATTCATTGAAAAATCCTTCAGCACAAACTCTCAATTCCAGTTTATCTATGCCCCAAATGCAAGGTCCCCCCATTTTGTAAATAAACACTCAAAAACTCACATAAAACCTCACACACATACTGGGAACTTCAAAATGTCACTCTCTTGAATTTGTCATAAAACTCTTAACAAAGAAACAAAAGAACAACAGAAGTTATGTTTCAATTGGGTTCATTAATTGTTTAACAGACATCTATAGAACATTCCATCCAAACACTAAAGACAATACCTTCTTCTCTACTCCACATGGAACATTCTCCCAGCTGTACCATATATTAGAAAACATAACAAAACTCAAGACACACCAAATAATTGAAATGGTCCCCTGTATCTTACTCTCTGCTTTGCCATGCTTTAAAATTGGAATTCAACAACAACCCAATCAAGAAACCCTACAAACTCTTGAAAACTGAACAATGTGCAATCGCACCATCTGCCACATCAAAGAATATATAAATTAAGACTTCTTAAAATTCAATGAGAATGAGGACACAACATACCAGAACTTAGGGACACCTTAAAACCAGTGTTAATGGGAAAGTTCATTGCACTACGTGTATATGAAGAAAAACGGACATAATCACATTAGAGAATTATACAACACAACTAAATGCCTGGAAAACAAAAGCAAACTCACCCCAGAGCAGTAGGTGCCAAAATAATCAATTTGTGGCAGAAATTAATAATAACAGAAACCAGAAATCTATACAAAAAATCAATGAAACAGAGTTGCTTTTTCAAGAAAATCAACACAGGTAAGACACCTTTATCCAAACTAACAAAAAAGCAGAGAAAGACCATGTAAATTAACAAAATCAGAAACAAAAAGGAGGATATATCACCAGGCACTGAGGAAATCCAGCAACCTGGATACAAGTAGCCCCAAGTGGAATGGGGGTGGGGGTGTTGAGGGGAGGTTGGCTTGGGGTGCATGTCACGGGGAAAGAGGTTAAAAGGGAGGGAGGGAAAGGAGGAATGGTGGGAGGGAGGGAGGGTTGGAGGGAGGGAAGGAGGAGGAAACTGGGGATCCACATGTAACATTTATGGTAAATTATGTTATTATTAAAAAAGAAGAAGGAAAAAATTGCTGCTTCGACTTAACTCGAAAGCTATATATATATGTATATATTGAATTGTAAATATATATACATATATATACTAGTATGTATATATATATATATATATATATATATATATATATATATATATAAATGCTTTGACTTCAAAATTTAAGCCTAAAAGACAAGTTACTGGGAATAGGATTTCTAATTTTGTGTCCACAGAAAATAAAAAGCTGTGGATCCCTTCCAGACTAATGTGATTTAATGGATCAAGACCCCCTGAAGCAAAGTCAATTGAACATAATGCACCTTGCATCCCACACCACCTTAGGATTTCTGCGTCTTCTTAGGATTCCCCCATGACAGTGCCCCCTTACCAGCAGGAAGCAGCTTGCAAAAGAATGACACCCAAATTCCTAAATATTGTTTATAAATGTTTGTTTCTCAGTTAAAAAAGGTATGTATAATATGTCCCGGCATAAAATAAATGTTAAAACATATAAATATATATAAAGGTAAATTATATGTACATAAAATATGTATATATGTATATCTTTGTATGTGAATTGTTAATGTTCACAAAGGCTAGAAAAAGGTTTCAATTCCCCTTAAGCTGGAATTCCATGAAGCAGTGCATTGCCAGTTTTGGGTGCTGGTATATGAATCCCCTACCTCTACAAGAACAAGTACTCACCTTTTAAACTCTACTATTTTTTCTATTTTTTATTTTGCATTCACAACCCTTAAACCCTCTCTCCCTTCTCACATTACTCCCAACCTCACTCCCTTTCTCCCCAACTTCATCCATTTCTAAGACAGGTAAAAGTTTCCTTGGGGAGACAACAAAGTTCAGCATAAATTAGTGTCTACATCCAGTAACTGATGGAAGCAGAGGCATAGTGACCCACTCCGCAGAGTCTGGCTGAAGTGGAAGAGGATACGACAGCCGGACCCCAACAAACTGGAGCTCTGTGGACTTTAGACTGTAGTTGAGGAACCTGCATGGGACCTAATCTAGGTCCTCTGGATCTGGTTGACAGCAGCTTTATCTGTTGGGATGCTCCCTGGCAGTGGGACAACAAGCACTCTAGAACTGCTAATCCATCTCTCTCCCAGTCCCAAAGGTTTTCATAACATTTTTCCATGCAAAAAGCATTTTCCCATGAGTGAATTTAGTCATAGAATGAACAATTGTGTGCAATAATAGGAGAAAGTCTTCTTTCGTGTATAAGTCAATGCTTTTAAACAAAGGTGAGTCATGGTTTCTCAAGAAGAATGTAATTACATATTTTCTGTAAAAGTAACTTTTTAAAAATGTTACAAATAACGAAACCTGCAGAATGTTATATTAAGCTTGCAGTTGCTTAGATGAGAGCAGACAGATTCCTCAGATCCAAATGCTTGACATACTTTCTATGATCGATTTTTAAAATTATCTTCACTCCATAGAAATGTATTATCCTGGATCTTGACTTCTTTCCCTCCATGACATCTATTCAATTTTAAAAATTATATTCCTCCATGTAGGCATATATCATACTTATAGACATCGTAAAATATGAAGGAGGACTCCAAACTGAATATATGTGTGAGTGTGTGTACACATGTGTATGTACGTGTATACGCACATGAATATGGGCATGCATGTGTGCACGTGTGAGTGTGCAGCATGTGTCGTACATTCTTGTGCGCATATAATTGTGTATGTATGTGTAATTTTGAATAGATGGTGTAAGACAATGCTACTTATATTTGTCTGTGTGAATAGGGAAGCTGCCAAACAGTAGCACCTAGACCTGTGTTTGTGTGTGTTTTATTGTAAGTGTGTTTGTGTGTGTGTACTTATATAGCTGGTCTTAACAACTATTTAAGTGTGTGTTTGTATCGGGAGTTGTATCTAAAATGATACTTGTATTTGTGTGTTTTTTTTTTTTTGAATGTGTGTGTACCTATACAGCTGGTCTTGACTACACCTGATATATTGTTGTGATTTTGTCTGTAGGAGATGAGCTGCCAATAGTTGTAATTAGATGTGTGTGCATAAGTGTTTGTGTATGTATGTCTGTGTGTGTGTGTGTGTTCTACTTATATGTCTTGACAACTAATTATGTGTGGATATTTGCCTGTGATGTGTCTAATAGAATACCTAGGTGTAAAGAATGCCTATAATGCTGAAATCGACAGTTACCAGTGTGTTCTGAATGTAGGATGGATTCCTAAAGGTTAATTAAAATGAGTGTGTTAATGTTATTGTGTGTGTGCTTGTGTGTGTTTGTAAATGCTGCATACTACATGGCTTGTCTTGAAAGATTTTCATGTTTGGATTTTTTTATTTTAAAAAAAAGAAGTGAATGATGTCAAGGTGTAAAATTTGTAGGTAAAGGTGCATGCGCAGCATGCTAATGTAGATGGTCTTGACAATTAGTTATGTATGTGGCAATTGGTTTTAAGAGGAAGCTACTAAAATGAATACTTTATTGTGGGGTGTAAGTGTTCATGTTTTGTGTATGTGAATGTTAGTGTGTGTGTTAATTTACCTATGTTTGGTATTGATAGCTAAATTTAAAAAGGCCCTGAGTGTAGTAGAATATAATTCCAAAGCACTAAACAGGCAACAAAAAAAGGTGTGTATATGTTTTTGTGATTTAGAAGTATATTACAGCCTCTAAATATGAGTGAGCATGTGAGTATGTGTGTGTGGGGTCCTTAAACCGACATTGAGTAAGATAATGAACAGGACAGTACATACCATATGAATAAATCAAAGGTTTGGTCAGGATGTTCTCTCTCTGCCTTACTCTCACTGAAGTAATACAGCATGGTTATTGATTCAGCTGTACACCACACCTTCACTCCACACAGAGTAATAAACTGTAGCACTCAAACACCACTTCCACCTCTCTCGATTCATATGAAAGATAGTGTTATACAAACTACACCAAGTTAAAGTGCCCTTCTCCCAATACTGCAGATAAAATGAAAGTTTGCAGGCCTTCGTGGAGCCCATTTCCCTCTCACACGATGCATCATGTCAGTTTGGATTTCTCAGTTTGATGTCATGATGTGCAAGTTGTCAAGGTTTGGGGTGACATGGCCTGAGTCCTACATCCATCAAGAAGACCTGATAACTAGCAGTGAACAGAGCATCAATGGCAAAAAATTAGGGCATCATTCTACAGATGTGCACAGAAAACAGTCCATCATCCTCAAACGCATGAGGCCCTGATACACATACCATTGATGACAGCTTTATATCACTAAAGATTGTGGCTCTGGTTGAAACCCCTCCCTGGCTGCTGCTGTGGCTCATACACACTGATCTCTCTGAGCTACGCACTGCAAGGTCATGATAATATCTCACAACAATTAAATACCTGTGAATGAGCAACAATGAGGTGCAGATTAGGTCCAGTAGGGTTTGAGAAGCTGATTTTAATGGTGGATGGGGAAGATAACTAACAGGATTTGACAACAGATTATACAGAGGTTCAGAAATAGTGTCCACCAAGTCCCAATACGGAGAAATTGCATGGGGCTGCGGAAAACCTGCTCATCATTTACCCAATGTATTAGTGAGGGGATGCAGGCCTCTCTAATGAGTGACACTGGTTTGTGGAAAGGAAGTTTGAGCAAAGCAACACAGAGAAGCTTTGTAAGGTTCCAACTCTCACTGTGTGTGATTAGGGAAGAAGAGGAATCCAATTCGATATTTTGCATGTGTGTGTAACCTCAGTATATGAGTGTGTGCAGGTAAAGCATCAGGTAAGACCAGATTCTCAATGTTGGTGTGCTTTGTAGGCTGCGTAGGCAGTTCATCTGGTTCACCATTCAGGCAGTTTTAAGAATTGTGGCAGTGGTTCAGTGAGGCTGGGGTGATATATTCATTACAGGAGAGTAGAAGGT
>JANBXA010000347.1:0-105993 GCA_030556225.1 Cricetiscus sungorus | reverse complement strand
ATTAATTCTCTAATGTTGGCAGTGGTATTGTGAATATATTTGCCTTACTGTATCCTTTGGGTTCTGGTGAAGTGGGATTATCTATTGCCTATGTCTTTGTGAGAATAGTTAAGTTTCATGGGTTGGAGTTTTCCTTCCAGGACTTTCAGTAGGGCTGGATTTGTAGATACACATTGTGAAAATCTGGCTTTGTCATAGAATATCTTTTTTTTTTTTTCCTGTCTGTAATCATTGAGACTTTTACTGAGTATAGCACCCGTGGATCCTTAGTACCTGTAGAACATCTATCCAGGACCCTACTGGCCTTGAGAGTTTCCATGGAGATGTCAGGTATAATTTTGATAGGTCTGCCTTTATATGTTATCTGCCCTTTTTCCTTCACTACTCTTAATATTCTTTCTTTATTCTGTATATTAGATGTTTTGGTTATTATGTGTCCAAGGCTTATTTCCCTGGTCCATCTCTTTGGTGTTCAGTATGCTTCTTGTACTTTCATAGGCATTTCCTTCTTCAGATTGGGAAAGTTTTCTTCAATGATTTTGTTGGATATGTTTTCTGCTCCTTTGAGCTGGGCTTTCTCACCTTCCTCCATGACTATTATTCTTAGGTGTGGCCTTTTCACAGTGTCTCACATTTCCTGGATTTTTTTGTTTTAAGGATTTGTTGGATTTAAGAGTTTCTTTGGTCGATGAATCTATTTCCTCTAGTTTATCTTCAGCACCTGAGATTCTCTCTTTCATCTTTTGTACACTGTTGGTTATGCTTGCATCTGTAGTTCCTGATCGTTTGCCCAGTTTGTCTATTTTCAGCATTCCCTCAGTTTGTGTTTTCTTTATTGTCTCTGTTTCAGGTTTCAAGTCTTGAACTGTTTGAGTTGTTTCCTTCAATTGTTTGATTGTTTTTTCTTGGCTTTCCTTATTTTAAGCAATTTGTTCATTTCTTGCACTTTTTGCGTGGTCTTTTCCTCTGTTTCTTCCAATTATAGTTAGATGACAATTAAAATAAATAATAAAACCTTGAGCTTGTGAGTGAACAGCAGGTAGTCAGTTCTCATTTAGCTTATCAGAACTTTATTAAATGTTAAGCTCTGAATGTTTATATTTTAAATTTTATATTTTTATATTTCATATTTTGAAGACTGATATGCAGTTTATATTTTTAGATCCTTATTTAGGAGCCATACCAAGGCCGCCTAATACTGCCAAGCTGACAGAGTTATGGCTAGATCAGACATCAATGCTACCAGAGATCTGAGAAGGATAAATTTTATGAAACTTTTAAATCTATTAAACAATGACAGGGACCATTCCATATGCAGTTAGCCATACCCAAGTCTCTATAGCATTGGGGGCAGAAGTAATCTTTGCCAGGTTCATAAAATGAGTTTTTTTCTCTCTCTGTGGAAGAGGGATATGGAAAAGACTGACCTTATTTTGTCCAGGCAATCAGTTTTCCAGTGCCCTGCAGCTTGTCCACAGTGTGAGCCGGGTCCTGCCTGGCAGAAGGCTTCCCATTCGAGCATCTTGCTCACTGGTCAGCATCATCACATTCCTAGGTGCCCCATAATCTTCTCTAGAGACCTTGGGTCATTGTTAGGATATGGGATCCTCTGTCTGATGTTATAAGCTTTTTAGTTTCCATTTTAAATGGCATATTATACAGATCTCTTTAGTATTAGAAGTCTGTCTAGGAAGATCAATTAACCTGCTATGATCACAATTTTTAATTTATCTTACTAATGACTAATTATAATTTACTATTTGTATCTACTGTGAGGCCACAACAAACAGTTTACATCCTCCTCTGGCCTTTTACGAGTTTCTTTTGACCCTCTATAACTTTTCACATTACCTTAGTCTCTTTCTTTGATCCTCTCAGACATCCCTATCCCAGACAAATCTTTATTATTTTTGTTCCTTTTTTCCCTCTAGTCAGTGACTCTCACTTAGGTGTGCATGGGTGAAGTGAACACCTCATCTTTTTATTTCCCTCTAAGTCCTGAGGGAACCTTTTGAGTATGCTACCTACCCCTGAGTTTCTCTGCACCCTCCACTCTCTCAACTGTAGGCTCCTTTTACTGTTTATGTGAGGTTTACTAGCTATTCTTTTATGCTTTGTTTTTCAATTATTACAAATGTCTTAACTCTTTACTACTCTATTGGGTCTCGGTAATCCTTGTTCTGTTCGACGTTTTATTGCCCAGAGAAGTGGAGGGTAAATTAATGAAAGATTTTGACTGAGCAGCACATAAATTTAAATCCAGCCATTTTGCTCTGAGGAATCTGTCATATTCCAAAGACTCAAAGTCCAAAATACAGAGACAGTAACATACGCATATTTATTGCAAGTGCTTGGTTGGTAAGAACTGGCCTAAAACACACCCCATCCACGCTATGATGTAAAGGATACTGTGTAACCATTGCCAGTGTTTGAGGACTGTGAAATTGCCTTTAAAAATATCAACTTTGGCTAGAGGGATGTCTATGTAGTTAAAAGCATAGGATGGTCTTCAAGGAGACCCTAGTTCAATTCCCAGCACCTGTTTGGTGGATCACAACTGTGTATAACTCTAATTCCAGAAAATCTGATGCCTTCTACTGGCATATGTGGACATCGGGCATGCCTTTTGTCCATATATACACATAGGCTAAACACCCAATCACGTTCAAATATATATATGATTTTACAAAGAAGGACAAATTTGGTAGAGTATATCACTGAAAGATTATACATTTATGGATTATTCTATGTTTTTGGGAAAAAACATGAACAAATAAAAGCAAATGAACGGTTTCTAAAATTCTTTTTAAAAAGTTAAAGGTGGGCATGGTGGCTCCTGCCTGTGATCTTTGTATTCAGGTGGCTGAGGCAGGAGGATCATGAGTTTGAGGACAGCATCTAACTCCACACCGAAGCCCTGTCTTAAAAATAACCCCAAACTAAACTGAATCAAACCAATCACTTCAAGGCAAACCCAGCAGCGCTAAGCACAGATTTGACTGCATCAATGGCTGCTTGTGAGTCAGCCCACGACACTGCCTGTAGGCGGCCGCCCGCAGGACGCCATTACAAGATGGCAAACTTCCTCTTTCTTGTTTACCTTATTCGGGCATACGCCAGCTTGGCGGCTGCACTCCAGCGCGCCTGCTCGTTCCCTAGCCAATCCCGTGGCTCCAACACTGAGGCGAGGTCTTTTGAGCCTATGAGACCGTGACCAGTTGCCTAGTAGGATATATAAGCAGCTGTCCCTTCCTGCCCGGGGCCCCTCACCTTCAGCTCTCCCTTCAACCAAGAAGCTCCAATAAAGTGTGATCTGAGAAGAATCCTTGTGTGGTTGCCGTCTTTCCTGTGGGTCGGGCTTGGCGCGCCACAACTGGTGCCGAAACCCGGGACCAGGTGAGGGGCCGAAGAGGATTCAGAACTCAACACACAGAGCGGCGGTACCGGTCAGTTCCCTTCCTCCTTGTAATGTTTGCTTATGCTTTCTTGTTTGTTCTGCTAGTCATAGTAGTATGCCTAAAGGATGAGAAGGCTGAAGCCTTGATAGATCAAGGCCATAAAGTTTTATATGAGCATCAAGATAGTGTGTCGGAGGCCAACACTTATGAGGAGGAAGAGAGGGAACGGAATATAGAAAAGGAAAAGGAAAAGACGTCTGATAAAACTACATTTGTAACTTGGCCAAAAAAAAAAAAAAACAAAACAAAAAAAAAAAACACCCAGGGACTCTAATGAGTCGTCTACTAAAAGATTGGTGCCTTTGAGGAATAAAAAGCCTCAAAAGACGGGAGGTGCCATACCCAAAAGAGGGGGACTCCCACAGTTATACCCAAACTTACAAAAGGAGTTTGACGATCTTAATTTAGATGATGACGATGAGGAAGGACTATCAGAAGGGGAGGAAATTGAGCTAGAGGCGGAGGCTGCTAGATATGAAGAGGGACACTATAGGCCACCGCCCTATGGGGAGGCACCACCTTCCACGCCTCCGCCGCCTTATCGAGGGACTTCAGCTCAGGGTTGTCACTTCCTCACTCCCCACACCAGGTCGCAGTTGGCTATTGCCTTCCCGGTCTTTCAGGACGACCAAGGACAGCGGTATCATAACCCTACAAACAACTAAAAGACCTGGTTGAAGCTACAAAAACATATGGAGGTGACGGCCAGCTATACTCAAGCCTTATTAGAGAGATTGGCTACTCAAGCCATGACCCCATCAGACTGGTTTGAGATAGCGAAAGCCTGCCTTACTACAGGACAATATTTAGACTATAAGTCCCTTGTGACAGACAGAGCCCAAGCACAGGCCAGAATAAATGTACAGCAAGGAAATCAACATTGGACAGCTGACATGCTGCTGGGACAGGGACAATGGATAGCAAATCAAACAGCCTATCCGCTCCAGGTGTATGAACAAATTAATAACATTTACCTAAAAGCATGGTGCTCTCTTTCAAATAAAGAAGAAGTATCAGGAAACCTCATAAAAATTATACAAGGACCTAATGAACCTTTTTCTGATTTTGTAGCTCGAATGTTAGATGCAGCAGGAAAAATCTTTGGGGATGCTGATACAGCCATGCCCCTGGTACAACAATTAGTTTTTGAACAATGTACCAAGGAATGTAAAAGGGCAATTACCCCTTGGAAGGGTAAGGGATTAGAAACCTGGCTCAAGGCATGCAGAGAGATAGGAGGACCACTTACTAATGCTGGTCTGGCCGCAGCAGTTTTGGCAGCTACCCGCAGAACACAGGAAAGTAATAATCAGGGCTGCTTTAATTGTGGCCAAATGGGACATATTAGGATACAATGTCCACAGCTGGGACAGAAGGGAACTACGCAAACTCGTGCTCCCGGCACTTGTCCCAGATGCAAAAAGGGTAAGCATTGGGCAAATGAATGCCGATCTACCAAAGATATTAATGGCATGCCAATTTCCCCTTTGGGGCCAAAAAACGCGGGATGGGGCCCCCGGTCTCAGGGCCCAGAAATATATGGGGCTATGCAGAACGACAACCCAATGAACAACTCAATGAACAATCAGACACCCAGAATTCCAACACGCAACCCATCAGAAGGGCAACACCAGGCTCCGCAGGGTTGGACCTCTGTGCCACCACCGGACTGGTATTAACCCCCACTATGGGGATCCAAGCCTTAGACACAGATATGAAAGGACCCTTGCAGGAAAGCACAGTAGGCATTGTTCTTGGGAGATCCTCATCCACTATGAGAGGGCTCTTTGTTTTGCCCGGAGTAATTGACTCAGATTATACAGGTGCAGACCGTAGTATCATTCAAATGGACTGCTGGCCCAAGGCCTGGCCATTGCAGCAAGCTTCACAATCATTGCAGGGTTTAGGTTATGCAGACACTCCTGCTGTCAGTGCTAAGGAATTAACCTGGCATTTTGAGGGACAAACAGGACGATTCCAACCGTTTGTAGTTAAGCTGCCTATCAATCTTTGGGGGAGAGATATACAGCAACAATTAGGATTACAACTTACTAATGAATATTCTCAAAAAAGTCAAGAAATAATGAAAAGGCAAGGGTATTTTCCATCCCAAGGATTGGGCAAACATTTGCAAGGCATCAAAGAACCAATAAACCTCCCCAGCAATGATACAAGAATTGGATTGGGTTTTTCATAGGGGCCACTGAGGAAATTATACGCATTCCTTGGAACACACATACGCCTGTCTGGGTCCCTCAGTGGCCCCTCTCGTTAGAAAAACTCCAGGCTGCAAAACAATTAGTACAGGAACAATTACAATTAGGCGACATTGAATCTTCTATTTCGCCCTGGAACACCCCAATTTTTGTAATAAAGAAGAAATCAGGTAAGTGGAGGCTCTTACATGATCTTAGGGCTGTTAATCGCCAAATGCAGACCTTGGGTCCCCTGCAGCGGGGGTTGCCATTACTATCTGCCCTACCAAAGGGATGGCCTTGTATGGCCCTTGATATTAAAGATTGTTTCTTCTCCATCCCGTTGCACGCCCAAGATCGGGAACGCTTTGCATTTACCTTGCCTTCTGTTAATCATGAAGAGCCTGATAAAAGGTTTCAATGGAAAGTTCTTCCTCAGGGGATGACCAATAGTCCCACAATGTGTCAAATTTTTGTTGACGAAGCACTGGAAGTAGTACGCCGTACCTTTCCTCAAGTTAGAATTTTGCATTATATAGATGATATCTTATTGGCTCATTCCTCCAGTGTTCTCCTTCAACAGGCCTTTGCCTTGACTGTTAAAGTATTGAAAAATAAAGGCTTGATAATAGCCCCCGATAAAATACAAGCAGGAGACTCGGTGAAGTTTTTAGGGTCCATAATTCAAAATTTTACTATCGTGCCTCAGAAAATTCGGATATCAACTCAGCATTTACAAACCTTGAATGATTATCAAAAATTGTTAGGTGATATTAATTGGTTACGAGGATTTTTGAAATTACCTAGGTCTGAATTACTTCCATTGTTCAAAACCTTGGAAGGAAATCCCGATGTTAATTCTTTCTGACAGTTGACCCCCGCAGCGAACCAGGCCATCAATAAAGTCGAAACGGCATTAGAAATGGCACAAGTATGTCCCGCGCTACCGTCTCGCCAGCAAGAACGACGCGGCACACTCAGGATCCTTCTGCAGTAAAGCTTTAATGCTCTTGAGAGGGAGAGCATAAGCTTACAGGAAAGAGAGACCCCAAACACACAAAACCCATCCCTTATATAGGCTAGCAGCCTCTGCCTTGGACGTGTCACCCCCTGACTGGCTGCTGCTCATCGGCCCATATGACGCCACGGGAGAGGCAGGGACCCAGGGTTTGACAGTTACCCAGCGCATACGCATCTCTCCTGTCTACCAACGGTTTTGACAGTTACCCAGCGCATGCGCATATCTCCTGTCTACCAATGGTTTTGACAGTTACCCAGCGGTACTTGTAACGGCTCCCTACATCTCCCCCTTTTTTATTTATTTTAAACAGAGTCAATTAATAGGAATAGAATTAATGAGGCTTCCCAATTTTCAGAAGGTAGGTCACCCATATAACGAGGGATAGAGACAGAGGTTGTACCTCCCAGATCAAAAATTAAGACCATGTGCGAGAGTCGCTATGGGGCTGTCAACTCACCCCGAAGTGACCTCGACCTGTCCTCTGCCGTTTTTCTGGGAAAGGGAGACTAGGGCAGGCAACCCTTATGCAGGACAACATGCCTTCCAGAGAGCCAGGCAACTCTCTGTGCGATGCTTTGCTCGGCATCCCTCATGGGCTGCTCAGACCAGACACTCTACCCTGTGCAATGAGCCTATGCTCTGGGTGTGCAAGAGCTGTCTGACCGGCGGCCTACTGCTTAAGCATTGTTAGCCAAATATCTGTGGAAGCCCCCTGTTTCAAAGCTACAAGCGCTTGGGCGATAACCACCTTGTCCCTCTTATTTTGAGCCCTGAGCCTACAGACCAGCCAAAGAAGCAACAACAGTCCGCAACAAACGGCTGCGCCAAACAATCCCACCCCAACCCATTCTTTGAAATAAGAAACAGCTGAGGCAATTCACGACGACAATCCCTCCGTCAGAGACAAGTCAAGATGTGTAGAGTTGACCTGGATAATAGTGGCTCTCAGCTCCCGAAGTGTCTGCTCAAACTCGGAGGTCCAATTCTGCAACATGAACTGAGAAAGGCTTTTAGACAAATTAGCTGTTTTGGTAAAATTCTCATATTGGATGGAGGTGACATATAGGCCGGGGAGCTTTTGCTCACAGCCTAATTGGGCCATCTGCCACAACATGTCCAACCGCTCCTGCACTAAATCAATGTACTGGTTTACCAGCATCAGGCCACCCTGTATCTGAGTGTTTGCAGAGGCCTGCTTATCCAGGGCCTTGGAGACAGTAGCCGACAAGCCATTAATAGCCTGTGCAGTTTGCACCGAGGTGGATAGTGCAAGGGCAGAGGCTGTCACTGCTGCCGTGACCACAGTAGTAGCCACAATGGCGACAATAATTGCTGAGATTCTAAAGTCCCTCTTTTCTCGAAATTGTGAGAGGGCCGTTTGAAACGGCCGTCTCCGAGGTTTTTTGCTATTTTGCATATGGTCATCTGGATGGTATCTTTCTTCCTCATATTTAGCAGCCTCCTCATCTAGCTCAGCTTCTTCCTCAGTATCTAAGACCTTATCCCCTGAGCTTTCAGAATCATTGGAGCTATCAAGAGTTAAGGCCTCAAGCTTATGTACAGGGTAAAAGCCAGTTCCTCTCTCTGGTTTGACAGCAGGGGGAGGATCCCTGTGATCTGGCGGATACACCCCCTTGTCACTAGACTCACCGGGGGGGGCCTTTTTCCTTCTTGTGGACGGTTTTTTTTCTGCTGCGCGCCCAACCTCTCACTACGCTCGGTTTCTGACATGCTATTCTGGACCTCCTCAAGGGTACTTTGACACTTTGCTAACAGGATAGTGGAAAAGATCAAAATGGCCCCAAGGACAAGCACTAAAGCCTCAACACTACTGTCCCAAGGTGGCAACAGTCCCAAGCCAAAGTCCAGAAAAGACATACCTCTCCGAGCGTATCTACCTGCAGTTCTGAATCCTCCTTGTAGCCAAGGGGTCTCCGTGGTGCTGACGATGATGAGGTCTTGATTCCCGGGTTTCGGCACCAGATGTCCCGCGCTACCGTCTCGCCAGCAAGAACGACACGGCACACTCAGGATCCTTCTTCAGTAAAGCTTTAATGCTCTTGAGAGGGAGAGCATAAGCTTACAGGAAAGAGAGACCCCAAACACACAAAACCCATCCCTTATATAGGCTAGCAGCCTCTGCCTTGGACGTGTCACCCCCTGACTGGCTGCTGCTCATCGGCCCATATGACGCCACGGGAGAGGCAGGGACCCAGGGTTTGACAGTTACCCAGCGCATACGCATCTCTCCTGTCTACCAACGGTTTTGACAGTTACCCAGCGCATGCGCATATCTCCTGTCTACCAATGGTTTTGACAGTTACCCAGCGGTACTTGTAACGGCTCCCTACACAAGTACTGAGGTTTGACCCAAGCAAAGAGTTGATCTTGTGTGTCCTTAAAACTGAATTCAGCCCTACAGGTGTTCTATGGCAAGAAGGTCCCCTATGGTGGATTCACGGCAACTCCTTGGGAGTTCGAACGTTGCAGCATTACCCAACTCAAGTAGCAACTATCGCTTTTTCGGGCATTAAATTTAGCCTGACTCATTTTGCTGCGATGCCTGATCGGTTGATCATACCTTACACGCAAGCTCAAGTACAGATACTTGCTGGAACCATAGATGAGTGGGCCATTCTGATAACTGCCTTTCAAGGCGTTATTGATAATCACCTGCCTACCAGTCCTCTGTTGACATTTATTAATCACCATCCCGTTTATTTTCCTACTAGGACAGCAAGTACCCCATTAAAAAATGCTGTTACTATATTTACTGATGGATCAAAAACAGGCAAAGAAGCTTATTGGGTTCAAGGATCAGAAAAGCCCGTCATTTTAAAATTTTCCCCTGGCACTCCACAAGTTACTGAATGTCAAACAGTATTGATGGTGTTTCGGCATTTTGATGAACCTTTTAATTTCATTTCTGATTCCCATTATGTAGTTCAAGCAGTATCACAATTAGAGGTGTCTTCCGCTATTAGGTCTTCTAGCACTGTCTCCAATGTTTTGTTGGCAATTAGGGATGCCATTTTGGAATGAAAGCATCCGTTCTTCATAGGGCATATAAGGGCTCATACTTTGTTGCCTGGCCCTATGGCTGCCACCAATGATAAAGTAGATAGAGTAGTCAGTGCAAAAAATGTGTTTGCTGCCCTGCAGGAACCCGTTGAAACTGCAATGCGGTTTCATCAGATATATCATGTCCCTGCTAACACCCTTAGACTCAAATTTAAACTTACCAGACAAGAAGCACGTGCTATGGTAAAATCTTGTGTTACCTACTTTTACCCCCCTCATGTAGGAGTTAATCCACAAGGATTAAAACCTGGAATGCTTTGGCAAATGGATGTCACTCATTACGCTGAATTTGGACACTTGAAATATATACATGTTTCTGTGGATACTTATTCTGGCATTGTTCATGCCACCCCTTTGACAGGAGAATGGGTCACACATGTAAAAACTCACTGCCTAGAAGCCTGGGCAGCATGGGGAAAACCCCGTTGTTTAAAAACAGATAATGGTCCGGCATACGTGTCAAAGAGTTTTAAAGCCTTCTGTTTACAGTTGCATGTAATCCACAAGTGTGGCCTTCCATATAACCCTCAAGGGCAAGGTATAGTGGAAAGAGCAAATCGCAGTCTGAAGGAACTGCTCAATAAACAAAAAGGGGGAATAGCGGAGACAGCATCCCCAAGACAAAGAATCTCTTTAGCTCTCTTTACTCTTAATTTTTTACATTTTGATTTAAATGATAAATCAGCTGCTGACAGGCATACTATGCCTACAGAATACCCAAAAGAACAAATAATGTGGAAAAATGTATTGGATAACACCTGGTATGGCCCGGATCCAGTAATATTCAGATCCAGGGGAGCTGTTTGTGTCTTTCCACAGGAAAGGGAGGAGCCGCTCTGGGTCCCTGCCAGGCTGACCAGGAAAATCGTCACGCCCAGCCACAAGCAACAGAAGGACCATGAGCCTATGGGCACGAGCAAAGATGACCTGGAGGAACCTGGTCAGAAGAATTTGACACATTGGTCCAACAACTAAGACAAGAAATCGTGATGATCAACGCCACCCGTGTGACCTGTCTTTTGCAGGAGGATTTGCGTCCTGGCTTTCCTCGGCCCTCTCCTACTTCAAGGAATGGGTGGGAATAGGAATGTTTGGCATTTTTTGCCTGGCCGGGTGTTGTTTTTGTCTCTGGCTCATTTGTAGACTCAAAGCCCAGCATACCAGGGATCGAAAATTAGTTGCGCGGGCCCTTATGGCCATGGATGCTGGAGTGTCTCCACAGGCTTGGCTCATTGCCCTTAAAGAATAGATCCTCTAGTCCACAGCCATTGGACCCCTAGAGCCTTAATAAGGCTCATTGCACCAGGGATGGTGTGGACAGAGATTGTCAGTCTCTAAGAGCAATTAGAACCCCTCCACATGGCCTTTGCACCCCCTGGGGAAATTACGTTGCCCCATTGCACTAGTGAAGGCATGTGCAAGATCTCGATAGCACAGCCTTTGCACCTCCCAGGAACAAAATAAAGGTTCCATTGCACGGGAGAAGGTGTGTTATCAATAGCAGGCATCCTTCGATCAGTCCACACATCAAGAGGTGGGGGCCTGAACGGGAGTAAGGCCATATTATAATAAAAAGGGTCATATTATAATAAAAAGGGGGAACTGTAGGCGGCCGCCCACAGGACGCCATTACAAGATGGCGAACTTCCTCCTTCTTGTTTACCTTATTCGGGCATACGCCAGCTTGGCGGCTGCACTCCAGCGCACCTGCTCGTTCCCTAGCCAATCCCGTGGCTCCAACACTGAGGCGAGGTCTTTTGAGCCTATGAGACCGTGACCCGTTGCCTAGTAGGATATATAAGCAGCTGTCCCTTCCTGCCCAGGGCCCCTCACCTTCAGCTCTCCCTTCAACCAAGAGGCTCCAATAAAGTGTGATCTGAGAAGAATCCTCGTGTGGTTGCCGTCTTTCCTGCGCGTCGGGCTTGGCCTGCCACAACTGCCTTTCACCATTTTTCTCCACTGGCTCCATTTAAGAGAGCCAGGCAGCTATTATTTACTTAAACCAAAGTTTAACAAAAAAAGGTACAGGGCTACAAATACCTTTAGAGCAAGAACAGAGAAGCAATCATGAGGGAAAACAGAGAAATGCTTTCAGCTCCTCAAAGAAAGGACTGCAGAAGGTGGGGTGCTGGTCCTGGTGCCACTGAGTCACAGCAGGACTGGTGGTCAAGGTACCCGCACTTGAGGGCTGCTCCATCAGACACAGGTCAGACAGGAATCCCCAGGCCCTCAGTCCAGCAGCTGCCTCTGGCTGCCAAAGTCCTGGGCTGCAGCCATGGATGGAATCTGGGTCCCAGAACTACCTGCATGGGACTTGTGCACAGAGGGCTGGAGGAGGCAAAGCAGGACAAGCAACCCAGCCTGAGCTGGACAGCTTTTTCCCATCCTGTAAAGACACAAATAAAACCACCTTCCCTTTTATGTTAATTCTCAGAAGTGATTCACATACAAGTACACAGAAAGCGGCTTTTTCAAGGAAAAGTAATTTATTAGTAATTTGATGACATTTGGGTTGTAGTTTTGAAAGCAAAGAGAAGATACATCAAGAAATACTTGGGGAGAGGAGCATTGTCTATGGCTCACATCCAGTGACTCACACCTGTAATCCCAGCACCCAGAAGGCAGAAACAGACAAATCAGAATTAGAGGTCAGCCTGGTCCTCAACGGGAGTTCCAGGACAGCCAGGGCTACATTGAGAAACCCTGTCTCAAAGACCCACCACTGCCAGGACACAAAAGAAACACTGTTTGTCGTCCTGTCACTTCAGAAGCAGCATACACTTTCTAAATATATTTCATGTGGAAAACATGTCCCAAAATTCCTTTGTGAAACCACATGGTGTTTGAGTGAAGGCTCTGGGTTCCAGAGACTCCAGGATGGACTTGGCTTTGGTGGTTAGTAGCTCTGTGGCTTCAAGATGCTTGCAATTTAATTCTAGGTTTCCTTTGTCACGTGTACTCTTCTGAGAGGAGTTCATAGGAAGTGAATTCAAAACAATGACCCCCCAAAAAATATACACAGACGCCTCTTCATATTGGTATATCTCTATAATCCCTTCACAGGGGGGGAGGGGTATGGAGGCAGGAGGATCATTGAGCTTGAGGTTCAACAAAACCACACAAAGAAACCCTGTTTTGAAAAGCCAATACTTAGAGGTAGGTGGTTTACATTGCTTTTAATTCCCAGCTCCTAAATGACTGCTTAGTCAGTAACTCCAGTTTCAGGATGTCCAGTGCCCCCTTCTGGCATCTGTGGGAATTGCACACATACATACTGTACTTTCATAAATGTAGACAAAACATGAAAAGAAAAAAGAAACAAAACAAAAACAACAAAAGAAAGATACGAAATACATAGCATTAAAATAGAAGTCACAGTGCCGACCAGGGACAAGCTGGAGATAGGAGGGGTGACCAAGACAGCCAGCTCCTTTCCTCCCTGAGTGCACATCTCTCATAGGGGAAAAAAAGAAGAGTCAAAGGTTTAATCCAGTGCACTTTGTCATGGTTCAGCTCCAGCACTAGGACCAAGGAGCCAAAGCAAAACTGAGCCATCGAGGGCTGGGACTAGGCTTAGCTTTACAGCATTTGCGTTGGATCTACAAAAAGTGGGCTGAAGTAGGGCTCGCTGGTGGAATTTACCTAGCTTATGCAGGGCCCTGGGTTCCATCCACTGCACCAAAAGGAAACAAAAGCATCAAACAAGCTACTTTTCAGGTCTGAGCTGCTGCCAATTAGGGGAATCAAAGTGAAGGTACCCAAACCCCTAAAAGGCCAGTTCCACCCCAGGTGGTAAGGTGCCTACCCGTGGGTTGACCTTCCTGTTGTTATTCCTGCCCTTCCCTTAGTCTCCTCCATCAACCTCCTCAATCGAGCTCATCAGAACACCCACTGCATGTTGATTCGGTGATTGCAAATAAAAGCCAAGTAAGGGGGTGACTTATGTCCACACCTCCTATCTCCCGGTTTCAGCTATGTTGTCCTGGTTGGTCTTGAACTCCTGGGCTCAAAGATGCTCTCGCTGTGGCCTTTCACTTATCTGGGACCCTGGATGTGCATCACAGCCCCTAACTCAGTTATGGTCTCTGAACTCAATTCATTGTGAATTTTGGCTTTTCACATGAGTGAAGTGTAGACTGCAGCCAGTGCAGAGGGGAAACTGATCTGGGACAGAGAACATGAAAGAACTAACTTATCTGAAGTGGCTGACACAACAGCCTTTGAGGTAAAGCTGGGAATGGGGGCACAAGCCTACAGTTGTAGCTATGTAGCCAAATCACTTAAACCGAGTTCAATGCCAGCCCAGGCAAAACAGTAAGAAAAATACTTTGGAATTAATTGACTTAGACTCTAAAATTATAAAGAATTGAAAGGGCCCAGAATTGACAATAAGAGTAAAGGATCAGTAAGTGTCATGATTTTCCCTAAGAAGGCAAACAGTTCTAGAAACTTAATCAGAGATACTCAGGACAGCCTGGAAATTAGACAGAGTCAGAGTACAGAAACTGTCTGGCAGCTGTGGCTTCACTTAAAGAAGGAACCACTGTCATCATAAGACCACTGGGAAGACCCTCGGGGAAGACTAGGAACACTCAGAAGGTAAGCACAACCCTGGCAAGAGCTGGCAATGAACCCCAAGATCCCATAGCCTATGAGGGTCTAATCCTGTGACAGGTACCTAGAGGTCCTCTTCACAGGAAGAGGGGCATCTGTCACAGCTAGCCAGCCAATGTAAGAACTTATGTTAGAGCCACAGGATCAGCCTCCCAAGCTGTTTGTGAATGCCAACAGCACACACCTCTCCATCAGGGGACAGTCCAGCAGGATGTACTCACACTCCTGCTTACTACTCAGAGGTACCTGTCAGGCACTCCCCCTCCCAGGTCACTTTCTGGGAGACACAGAATCATCCCCCAGGTAGTGTGGTCTAGTCCTCATAGCGGATCACAGCCCTCAGCTCCTTGGTCATATAGGTGAGTATCATGTCCAAGAGCTTCTTCTTTATGGCCAGATTGTTCATGACCAAAGCAGTGAGCTGTATAAGGTCTTTCCAGTCCAAGTTCATGATGATGGCCTTGGCTTCCTTAACCAGTTTCTGCTGTTCAGCATGGGGCAGCTCCATTAAGATCTGAGGTATGGGCTTAAACTGTCCACTTGTCATCCAGGCACCTAACAGAACCCCAACAGCCCCACCTGGAAAACAAGGAAAGCATCAACTGTCAGCCTAAACCTCCAACAATGGCCTTGGTTTCTTGCTGAGAAATGTAGCCACAGTCATGACAAGTGGGCACATTCATGAACAGGTCACAGCCAGCTAAGATTCAGCCTGATTACCAGCAGGGCAAAGGATTAGGTCCTCTCTAGTCCATTATTCCAGGTGACTGAAACCCATGCATGTCCCTCCCAATGCCCCCCACTTACACCCTCCCCACATGAGACCTGTGTCCACTAAGATCCCCTTCATATCTGAGCACTCCCACTCCTCAAACTCCTGAAAAATCTGTCTCCACAAAGCGGGGCTGACAGGGAAATGGTCTTCCGAGAAACCACTTGTCTGGACAGGCTGAGAGTTTGAGCAGTTTCCATGGTATGGCTGTGAAAAAACACCACGACAATAAACAACTCTGGGGGGGGGAGAGTTTATTTCATTTTATAATTCTCAGGTCACACTCGATCACTGACAGAAGTTCAGGGCAGGAACTAACTCAAGGCAGGAACTTGGAGGCAGGAACTGAGGCAAAGGCATGGAGAGTGCTGCGTACTGGCTCCCTTGGCCTGCTTTCCTAAAGCACCCAGAACCACCAGCCCAGAGATGGCACTGTCCACAGTGAGTCACACTCTTCCTCCACAACCTCAGTCAAGGAACAGCACAGTGAGCTTGTCCACAGCCTCAGTTGCAGTTCTCCCTTCCAAAATAACTCACTCTTGTGATGAGTGGATTCAAAATCAGTGGCTGGCAGGAAACAAGCCCCAGAG
This sequence comes from Cricetiscus sungorus, assembly GCA_030556225.1. Taxonomy (NCBI): domain Eukaryota; kingdom Metazoa; phylum Chordata; class Mammalia; order Rodentia; family Cricetidae; genus Cricetiscus; species Cricetiscus sungorus. The sequence continues at coordinate 90,262 of JANBXA010000347.1, read as the reverse complement.
GCTAGGAAATCCCCAGAGAGCTCACAAGGGAAATGACCCCGGAGACAGCTCAGGTGTTTCACTGGGAGACTCTCTGTATTCAATCTCTCACACACAAAACAAAAACCAATGTAATTTAATTTACCATTTCTCTTTTCAACGCTGGATACATTTACTGCCTCTTGCTTTTGTTTATTGGAGACCAAGTCTTATTGCATAGCCCAGGGTAGCCTAGAACTCTTGCTCTTACTGCCACAGCATCACAGCTGAGAATCACAAGTGTGAGTCAGCCACCCAGCCAGACTAGAAACACTGTTTTTAGATTTCTGCTTCCTTCTTTTTCAGATATTGTAGGATGGGGGTAGGAGGGTGGCTCGAGAATTCCAGCTAAGTATTCTAACACAAATAGATAACCTCAGCTAAAAACACTGTCTTACTTTTGACTTTTATTTTATTTTTCTCAATGCTAGGTTTGTCTTTCTAACAGCCCAGGCAGTCCTGAAACTCACACAGTAGACCAGGCTTCCTGGAACTCACACAGATCTGCCTGCTCTGCCTCTGGGATTAAAGGTGTATATAACCATTGCCTGGTTTAGAAATATTGTTTTTTAAAAAAGATTTACATATTTATTTATTATATATACTGTGTTCTTCCTTTATGGCAGAGGAGGGCACCAGATGGCTTTGAACCACCATGTGGTAGCTGGGAATTGAACTCAGGACTTCTGTAAGGGTAGTCAGTGCCCTTAACCTCTGAGCCATCTCTCCATCCCCTAGAAATATTGGTTTTAAATGTAACTTTCTGGTCCCAGTTGAGGCATGCTGTTAATGAACCTGAAGATCTTGTAGGATGGAAAATCCCATGTCACCAGGCCTTTCTCAAAATAACAATTGCTAAAGAGGACAGAGGGGTCTGTGGTGTTCCGGGAAGCTAGGTTCCTGCCTGTAGGAACACCTATTATCATACTGTAGGCAGCCAACTGCTGCCACTGAGAACTTGAGATCTGAGTTTTTAAGGTCTCCTGTGAAATGCATAAAACAAAAATCAGATGCTCACAGACACAGCCTGGCTGGACTTTTAAGCCTTTTCAAGGAACAGAATATGGGATGACGGGCTGGGTGGTGGTAATGCATGTGTTTTGGCAGCACTTAAGAGGCAGATACTCCTGTGACGGTAACGCCAGCCTGGTCTACAAGAGCTAGTTCCAGGACAGGCTCTGAAACCACAGAGAAACCCTGTCTCCAAAAACCAAAAATTAAAAGAAAAAAAAAAAAACAGGAACAGAATAAGGGATGAGAAACAGAAATTTGACCCAGCACACATGACCTTAAGCAAATTGCCAAAGTCAGTCTCACTGGAGGTGCCACAGAATATCAATTATGGACTGCCACAGAACACACATCACCTCTGAGGTGCTCCCTCCCAAGACAAGTGAGAAGCACATCATACAGTGGACAATTGTAAAGACACTGTCTGCCACTCCCCAACACCAACTATGAAAAGCACAGCCTGGGAAATCATCACAGGCCACAAGAGACTAAGGAAAATGGACACATTCAAAGGAGAGTGTCAACTGGGGTAGTGTCATGTGCCACACACCCTTGATGCCAGTACTTGGGAGGCAGACACAAGGGGATCTCTGTGAGTTCCAGGCCAGCCAGGTCTACATGCTGAGTTCTAGGAAAGCTAGTGCTACATAGTCAGACCCTGTCTCAAAAATAAAGAAGAAAAAAAAATGGGGCAACTCGTAGGAAAACAAGGCTGTTGTGCAAAGTCTGGTCAAATGAAAATGGTGCACAAGCTGCATTATTGTTGACTGCTTGGTTCCCACTGAGGACGGAGAACACATTCCCACAGGAACTAAATCTGAGTGAGGGACACATGGGGATTTTCTGAACAATCTCTGCAACTTCTACACGAACAAAATGAGGGTCTCGGGTGTGAGGTCCAATCCAGAATATATAGTTTCAGGCAGTTTGAGGTTCACAGAAATAGCACAGCTCAAAAAGAGTGGATGGGACTGACAAGTTGGCTCAGCGGTAAGAGCAGGGCACTGGCTGCTCTTGCTGTGAGCTGATGTTTGCTTTCCAGCACCACAAGGCAGCTCAAAGAAATCAGCTTCACAGAACCTGATGCCCTCTTCTGGTCTCTGTGGGTATTGCAGCACATAGAGCATGGACATACTATGCAGGCAAAACATCCTTACACATAAATTAAAATAAACAAATCACTTTATAAATATTCAATTAGGTAAACAGACAACACAGCTTAGTGAGAACCCACTGGTAGGCTGGGCTCAGCAGACAGAGAGCAACACCCATGTTTTCTGAATCTAAACAGGGTGGCTCCTGGAAGAAGACACTTCCTCTGGCTCCCAGTCCAGGGGAAGCCAGTCTCTAACAAAAGCATTGCAGAAGAGGAAAACCACTTCATTCACAGGTTTGACTGACTCTTCTTCCTGACAGCAAAGGACCTCTTAGGCTACCTGTGCTACACACATGTGTGTGAACTCCTCACAATTATCAATATTTGACTTACAATAGCACTTAATTCGGGGGTGTCAGGTCATGGATGAACAAATTACTCCTAGGTCTTTGAAGAACGGAGAATTCCTGTGTTTCAGGGAAAATGAAGCACCCACCCAGGACCAGTGGCCAGAGGCAGCGAGTCCTTACCAGTATTACTCAATATGAGTAAATAATGGCTCCCACAACAGAGATAGCACACAGGTATATGATAAAATAGCCCCAACCGGGCTTCCCATGAGCACTTAGATAGGAGTGGATAGTCATGGGAGTCACTGGTGAACAAGAAGTGGGCCCGGCTTCAGCTTTTGTGGCAAGAAGCTGACGTCAGGACTACAGAAGCCACAGATTTTTGGAACACAAAAGATGAAGGTCTGGGGCATTCATGTATTGAGGGGGCACAGGGACACACTTGTCAGAAAACAGAACAGAAACCAGCCTCAGTACTAAAGGGCTTCCCTCTGCCCAGCCTGTCCCAACGTGGGGACTGAAACCACCTAGCAATAGCTTCTAGAAGACTGGGGTTTAAGAAGGGATGTCCCCATAGGTTGTTAGCACACAACAGTAGTCAGTTAAAATCCACCCAGTGGCACATGGCATTTGGCTAGCCTGTAATGTGGATGCCAGCCAAACTGTCCTGAATGGTCCCTGGTGGCCATCTCAGGAGAAGGCAAGCAGAGTGAGTGAGCAGTGATCTTTGTCTTTTGCTTGGGTTCCAGCCTTGATTCCTGCCCTGACTTTTCATCATAATGAACTGTAAGCTGCTCCAAGTTGCTCTTAGTCCTGGTTTTTTCTAACAGCAACACACCTTCTCAGCTAACATGGTAACAATAATGTAAGGAGGGAGCGAGGGAGGACCCAGGTACCCCAGTACCTTTAGACTCAAGGACACATCTCTAGGGAATGGGCAGAGCCAGTGGGTTCCTAGTGGGAAGGCGCCCCTCAGGTCTGACAGATGCAAACATGAAGCCAAGTGAATCCTGTATCCCATGGAAACTGTGATGATTTACTACATACATATACATACTATATACATAAAGAAGCCACTTGGCTTTATAATCTCCCTGCTCAGGGTATGAGGTAAGTACCCACTCTTACTTACCAAGTGGTTCTTCCGTGTGGTTCCAAAAACCTCAAGCATATATACCAGAAGCCTGGAATGCACTATGTAGCACATGCTATCCTGCTTCCCCAGGGGCAGGGATTAAAGGTCTGAACAAAGGCTGGCTGTAGCTGCGAAGACACACTCACCAAGAGCAATTCCTGGTGGGCCACCAAGCAAACCACCAACTAAGGCCATGGCCCCCATAAGCAAGGAACCCCTCATAGAGTGCTTGATGACCGCCTTCATTTTTTTCTTCTCACAAATGGAACACAGGAGCTTCATGACATCATTCACCACGTTGGGCACCTTGGTAGACCTTAAAGGATGATTCAAAGAGATGGCTGGGTTGATGGGAGATGTCATTCTGTAAATATGTTTCTCTTATTGGTTAATGAATAAAGCACTGTTGCCAAATAGGATAGGTGTGACTGGAAGACAAGGAGAATGGTGGGATGTGGAGGAGAGAAGTCAAGATTAGGGACTTGAGAGAAGAGATCTGGAACCTCTCTCCTGTATGCCAAGATGTCGCAGAAACACTAAGATTAATAGAAATGTGTTAATACTTAAGACAGAGGTGGCTAATAAGAAACGCTAGTAACAGGCCAACAGCTTGATACCTAATACAGTGTCCCAGTATGTTATTTGGGGTTGATGCAGCTGGGGAACCAGGCTGGTGGAGCAACAGCTTATAACAGTTGTTTAGTGTTTGCTCAAGTGTGTACTTTAAACAATGTGTGTATAGGTGTTCTATTGCATGGATGTCTGTGTACCACATGTGTTCATAGCCCTTGGAGGACAGTGGTCCTCTGGAGTTGGAGTTACAGACAGCTGTGAGATACCATGTGGGTGCTGGGAATGAAACCTGGGTCCTCTAAAGGGGCAGCCAGTGCTCTCAACCTGTGAGTCTTCTCTCCAATCCCTGGTTTTCTTTTTTGATTTTGTTTGTTTATGAGAAAGTCCTCCCTTGCTCCATATTCCAGATCAATATATTTCATTTATTTATTTATTTTGAGATAACATCTTGCTACATACTAAGGACAATAATTCTTTTGCCTCAGGGTTTTGACTTAGGGAGAACAGGAGAGTACCAGCATACTCTGTGACTAAAAGGGAGAGCTATAATGACATGTGAGTATTTTGACACAAATGCATGAGTTTCTAGCATCACAGCAAACACCAACCTTCCCAGAAAGAAGTTGCTTGGCATTGTACATGCCAGATGGGCACCCAACCCTGTGGGTTCTCTGTTGCCAAGGAGCTGGACACCAGTAATCAAGAAAATGGGAGTGGCAGAGTGGATGAAAGGCCTTTTCTACTTTCTGATTGAGTTTAGACCTCTCACAAATGAGGAACCATCCACAGCCACTGGCTTTACCACTCCCCTAGCAAACTAAGCCTGACCTTTCTCACACCAACCTCCTGTCAAGTGGCTCCCACAACCTTTAACATACAAAGCCTGGCAGGGACAAGAAAGTCCCGGGCACATGGCCTCACGAATGTGACAAGGCTTCGAATCCAGCCAGAAAGGGGGGAAAGGACAAGACTCTGTGGCCACAATGGCATTTGCCTGCTGTGTAACCCAGAGCCAGGAGTGAGATAGTTAGCTTTAAGATGGAAGTTAAAAATGGGGCTGAAAGGAACTTGCTGTGTCTGCTCTGCAAATAGGGGCACACCCCACCAATCAGGACCATCTGGAGCCCACCTCCTCTCAATCTTAGCCCTCGTGTGCTGTCTGTGTGAGGTGAGTGTTTGGCCACTTGGGTCCATCACACCCACCCTCTCCTTATAACTTCTTGGGTAGGCTCTGTGCATAGTGGACATGCCCCACTATGGGGAACCATCCAGAACCTGCCATCTCCTGACTGTTCGGCCCCCTGTGCCCCCTGCTTGAGGTGAGTCTTGTGCCAGCTCAGTTCCAACACCTCAACACATCCTTTTTTGGAACTCTCTGGGTCGGCTGTGCTTCTTGAAACTCCTACACCCTCTGCTTCAGTGGTCCCATCCTGGCTTGCCAGATCATCCGGAGCATGCCCTCACCTCAATCTTGGACCCCTACACCCTCTGCTTGAGACCTCAAAGAGAGCTTGGACCATCCAGATTTACTGACATCGTAGTCCTAACACAACTACACCCACTAGAAGAGGAGAGGAGTGCAGTGGAGAGGAGAGGAGAGGAGAGGAGAGGAGAGGAGAGAGAGACCCTAACTGCACCCAATGGAAGAAGAGATGGGAAGAAGGCAGTACAAGAACACATTCAATAACAGAAAGACCAATACTACACCACTAGAATCTAGGAACTGCACACCAACAAGAACTGATGGCCAAAGCAGATGAAGCGTCTACTCTTCCGGGGTGAATTTGCTTCTTTTTGTTCTAAGGCATTCAGTTGTGATGTTAATTCTCTAATGTGACTATCCTCTGTTTTCTTCATATGGGCACTTAGTGCAATGAACTTCCCTCATAGCACTGCTTTCAAGGTGTTCCATAAGTTCGGGTATGTTGTGTCCTCATGCTTGTTGAATTCTAGGAAGTCTTTATTTTCTTTCTTTATTTCTTCTTTGACCCTGGTATGGTGCAATTGGGCATTGCTCAGTTTCCATGAGTTTGTAGGGTTTCTGCGATTTGTGTTGTTGTTGAAATCCAACTTTAAAGCATAGCGGTCTGATAAGATACAGTGGACTATTCCAATTTTTTTTGTATCTGTTGAGGTTGATTATGTTGCCTAGTATATGGTCGATTTTATAGAAGATTCCATGTGGAGCTGAGAAGTTACATTCTTTTGTGGTTAGATGGAATGTTCTATAGATGTCTGTTAAACCCAATGGAGGCATAACTTCTATTAGTTCTGTTGTTTCTTTGTTAGGTTTCTGTCTAGTGGCCCCATCTAGTGGTGAGAGTGGGGTTTTGAAGTCTCCCACTAGGAGTGTGTGGTTTTATATGAGCTTTGAGTTTTAGTAGTGTTTGTTTTACCAATGTGGGTGCCTTTGTATTTGGGGCACAGATGTTCAGAATTGAGACTTTGTGTTTGCCCAGTTTGTCTATTTTCAGCATTCCCTCAGTTCGTGTTTTCTTTATTGTCTCTGTTTCAGGTTTCAAGTCTTGAACTGTTTGAGTTGTTTCCTTCAATTGTTTGATTGTTTTTTCTTGGCTTTCCTTATTTTAAGCAATTTGTTCATTTCTTGCACTTTTTGCGTGGTCTTTTCCTCTGTTTCTTCCAATTATAGTTAGATGACAATTAAAATAAATAATAAAACCTTGAGCTTGTGACTGAACAGCAGGTAGTCAGTTCTCATTTAGCTTATCAGAACTTTATTAAATGTTAAGCTCTGAATGTTTATATTTTAAATTTTATATTTTTATATTTCATATTTTGAAGACTGATATGCAGTTTATATTTTTAGATCCTTATTTAGGAGCCATACCAAGGCCGCCTAATACTGCCAAGCTGACAGAGTTATGGCTAGATCAGACATCAATGCTACCAGAGATCTGAGAAGGATAAATTTTATGAAACTTTTAAATCTATTAAACAATGACAGGGACCATTCCATATGCAGTTAGCCATACCCAAGTCTCTATAGCATTGGGGGCAGAAGTAATCTTTGCCAGATTCATAAAGTGAGTTTTTTTTCTCTCTCTGTGGAAGACGGATATGGAAAAGACTGACATTATTTTGTCCAGGCAATCAGTTTTCCAGTGCCCTGCAGCTTGTCCACAGTCTGAGCCGGGACCTGCCTGGCAGCAGACATTCCATTCGAGCATCTTGCTCACTGGCCAGTGTTGTCACAATCATAGGTGCCCCATAATCTTCTCTAGAGACCTTGGGTCATTGTTAGGATATGGGGTCCTCTGTCTGATGTTATAAGCTTTTTAGTTTCCATTTTAAATAGCATATTATACAGATCTCTTTAGTATTAGAAGTCTGCCCAGGAATATCTGAATAGACCACTTTGTTTTTAGTTACTTGTTTTAAGCTTAACCTTTGAAAACATACATATAACTGAGTAAGGTTATCCCCGTTATTAATCATTAGTATTAATACTTAGCTCGATTGTAACCAACAGTTTATTTATAAGGATGGCTAGTCACTGGTATTTCTTAATATTTTACAATAGGTTAACAGCTTTCATAAAACTAGAACTTTACATTGTTAGGCATAGCTTTAAAAATAATGATTTTAAATTGAAGCTCTCTTTAGGGATACATGAAACATCCATGTGACTCAGTTTATCTCAATAGCTTCAGCTTACCAAATTTAGCAAAAACAACGATGTATTGCCTTACTGTATCATAAAAAATGAGCACCTCAACTTTTGGTTAGCATATGGAGTTTATGGCTGTACACTTAAAATTTAGCCCTTTGATTTAAGTAACACTAACAATACAATATAAGCACAAATATCCTGTAATCTTATAAATTTAAACAATTTAAAAACTGTTTTTAAAAACAATTAAAAATCCTTTAATGTCTTTTTGTAATATCAGAAATAATAGCTCCCTTTATATCTTTAAAACCATTATCACCTGGGTGACTGTTGAACTTTTTTATTAATTTTCAGTGTTACTAGTTTTAATCTTTTAAATAGTTTATTTTTTAACAGATTTAACCATCAAACAGTTTTATCTGAATTTAATGACCAGAGCTCAGAGATAAATTTCGAACTATGTCCATAATTGAATGAGTGCTGTTGGCATTAGGCAGCAGAAATATTTAAGGCATTTTTGTTTTACCTCTATGTTTGTAACAAATCTTATAGTTATACTAGAAAACACAGATAGAACATTTTAACAAGTACATATAATATTCTTTTGAGAAATAAACAGAACTTTTAAACAATTAACCTGGTATGATCACAATTTTTAATTTATCTTACTAATGACTAATTATAATTTACTATTTGTATCTACTGTGAGGCCACATCAAACAGTTTACATCCTCCTCTGGCCTTTTACGACTTTCTTTTGACCCTTTATAACTTTTTACATTACCATAGTCTCTTTCTCCAGTTCTCTAAGACATCCCTATCCCAGACAAATCTTTATTATTTTTGTTCCTTTTTTCCCTCTTGTCAGTGACTCTCACTTAGGTGTGCATGGGTGAAGTGAACACCTCATTTTTTTTTTCTCTGAATCCTGAGGGAACCTTTTGAGTATGGTACCTTTCCCTGAGCTTCTCTGCACCCTCCACTCTCTCAACTGTTGGCTCCTGTTACTGTTTATGTGAGGTTTACCAGCTATTCTTTTATGCTTTGTTTTTCAATTATAACAAATGTCTTAACTCTTTACTACTCCTCTGGGTCTGGCTAATCCTTGTTCTGTTCTACTATTACCCAGAGAAGGGGAGTCCGAAGCTCCTTCCGATGCTCGCTGTGCTGCTTTGGTGTACTTTGTGGACCTCCAATTTTGCAGCCCCATTTGATCTGTCTCCTACACTCACTGTTTTATCATATCTTGTCTTCTTTGCATCAGACTGATTGTACCAGTTCTGCACATACTCATCACATCTACACAGCATCTATTTTATAAGTCTCATTTTTTTAATTGACATAAAACTCTTTACCAAAGTTGCCCCCCCCCCAATCTGTACCTGTGATGCATGGACCCATCCACTCCAGTCACAGCTGCTGCCACCTGCGAAGGAGAGAAAGGGGTTGGGGTTGGCACTTCCACCATTAACTGCTGGGATTCAGAATTCCTGTCCTCTCTACTGCGGCTGCCCACCAGCTGGCCCAATGCACTGTCGCCCTCATCCAGGCCACCCAGCAAGGCTCCTGGCTCAATTAATTCCTTTGGGACTGCTGTAACACTGGTGCTGTTCACCCTGTTGTTCTGCATTGCCACCAGGCTGTAACTTGCCGGCCTGGGAGCCACAGAGGCAGGAAATATTATGTTTTTACACAGGGGAGGAAGGAGTCTGTTCTATGTTAATTTCTGTCTAGGTTAGCGTTTGTAGGGGAGAGAAAACAGAAGTAGATCACATAAATAAACACCACAGTTAGACATAGGACACAACACAGAGACTTACAGACACAAGGTTATCTTAGATTCAAATGGTCTGGCTCACCGCCCTCCATTTCTATCGGAGGGTCTATAATGCCAAGCACAGTACAGATGTGAGGTGGCCTTCCCAGTGTCTTTACCTTCAGATGGCTGGTTGACCTAACCTCCCCTGGATCTCTGTCCAGATGAGAATTTGAGGCTTCCTCTGAATTCTCCAGGACTGACCCCTTTAGTGCATCCACTGAGGTACTATTGACCTGTGTACAGATTCACATGTCCACTGCTTGACCAGAAAGAGAACCTATTTTCAGACAGACAGACAGACAGCCAAGCTGACTAACAGATGGACATAGGGACATAGAACTCTCATCCTCACCAGGACCTCAACCTTTCAGAGTCAGGGATCCTGGGAGACTGGAAGAAATCCCGGATTAGCTCCAAATGTTGTGCTGCAGGGTATCTTGGAATGTAGCCCTGGCCCATCTGGAACTCTCTATGTAGTTCATGCTGGCCACAAACTAAGAGATCTGCCCGTCACTGCCTCTTGAGTGCTAGCTTTAAAGGTGGGTCCCAAATGATGGGACTATGGATTGATGCCACCTCGCCCTACTTGGTGCCTTCATCACAGACTGCCTTGTCCGCTAGGGAACTGTGTGTGACATTTTGTGCTTCATTCATAATTTGTGTGAATGTCCTCTATCCTGTCCTCTCTTCTCCACTGACCTATTTTCCTTGCTCCCTGCATCTCACCTTGCCTCCTGTGCTTTCTATTCTTAGTCATAGACTAAGATCCGATTGTCTAATGTGCCACCAGAGGGCGCCCTCAGGGCGGGGAGTCACTGAAGTGCCTCACTGGGTGAAAGCAGAGGAGGAGCAGAGAGCTGACCTAACCTTGGCCTCCATGAACTTTGGTTTTCTAAAGTAATTCAAACTCAGGTAATTCGAAGACAGATAGGTGGGGCTCAGCGGGTCTCCGGGGCACAAAGTCCTCTCCAGACATTCTCCATTAGGTTCCAGCCAACCAGAAGCCAGGATGGGTGGAGCACCAAGGGTTCTTTTTCAGACCTGGTGGAGCTTGAGGACCTGGACCTGTCAGGACCTAGGGTCGCAGAGCCTGAATATGTGAAGTTGGAGCCAGGTGGAAACGGCCGGTGAGCGCCTTTCTTGAGCTGGCAAAGCAGAGCCGCAGGCGCAGACCGCGGCGTGCCTCAGTTTCCCCACGATCCAGGACACCAGAACAAAAGTGTACACGGGTAAGTCGGTCTCTGACTCCACGGTGTCGGACACACTGCAGGGCCTGTCCATCTTCATAAGAAAGAACTGAGACACGGACAGGTGTAAGTTGCAGTGCCAGGTTAGAGTAGGTCCAGCTTCGAGTGCAGCAAGCATCAGCAGGGTGTGCAGGAGCGTGCATGCTCTGTGCGGTGGCTCCCACAGCTTAGTCTTAGTGGACTACAGGAACTGGGTGCTAGCTTAGAGATGGTCAGATCGGGATGTCAGGGACACAGAAGGCCACATTAGTTGGAGCTGTGATTGAAAAGTGTTCGGCTACTACTAAGTAAGTAGAAAGTGTGCATGTAGGCAGGGGCGAGGCCAGGGCAGAGGGCATTGCCCTGAAGATTTTACCAGTGCGGGGGTTTCAGTACCTGGCCAGCCCAGTCTGCCAGCTATGTAGCAAACCGACCACTGTTGCCTGCTGGTCTTTCAAGAAAAATCAAGAACATCTAAGGGTGAAGATTTGTTACTGCTGGTCTTGAACTGTGAGTCCTCTTACTTTAGGATCCCAGAGCTGAAGTTACAAGGGTGTGTCAGGGTGCTCTCGATATCATATTTTTCTTTGCTTTTGTTTTTTGAGACAGGGTTTCTCTGTATTGCTTTGGAATCTGTCCTGGAACTAGTTCTTGTAGACCAGGCTGGACTCGAACATACAGAGATCCACCCTCCTCTGCCTCCCAAGTGCTGGGGGTAAGGGAGTGTGCCACCAATGCTGGCTTCGCAGTCTTATTTTTAAATGCCAACAGTCAAGCCATTAAAAAAAAACAACTTTGTGTGGTGGAAGAACGGGGTGATGATCTTTGTGAGGCTAGATTACAGCCCGGAGTCTGCAAATTCCCGAAAGGGGTACAAGATAGTGACATCTGGGCACTCACTCTCTTTCTGTTTCTTTTCTCCCACACCACACACTTCCTCCTTCCACACTGGAAACTGGTCTCCCAGCTTTGCCTAATATTGCTGTAAAGAACATGGAGGTACTGTTAGGTCTGAAGCCCCCTCCCTTGTTGCTGACAACTTGATTGTACTCACTCAGACTGCTGTGCAAAGGCTTGACTTTTCACCTGCTCTGTGTGTGTCCCAGGGCCCTGCAGTCATCTTCCCACTAGCCTGGATGACTAAAACATCAGAGCTCTCAGCATCTGCCTTGTCTGTGGCTGGCAGGTGGATATGCAGTGGTCAGGACCCATTTTGAAGACAGCATTATTGAAATAGTTGTAGTACTGTGGCAAGTCCCTGCCAATGTGTTCTCATCTTTTCCCTTCCCTTACCGACACAGGTGGCCCTGGGCTGGGAGGAGGAGATAAGAGTTTGTTTCTTTCAGTCTCTTGGTCATGAAGGATGCAGGGAATAGAGCACATGGATCCAGGAGCCAGGCTGAAAACGTTTCTAACACTACAAAGCCTGTTGCTGCTGTACATTCTGGGATTACTCAAGAAATTTAAATCACCCTTTTCTTGTAGCCACAGGCTGCAAAAGCCCCGCTGGAGAATCTCTTGCCCAGCTCCCTGATCCCTGGCACCTGCTAAAGAGCCTGGCTTGTCCTCTTGCACTGATTTAACTGGGCTAGGTGGAGATTGGGAATGACTTGTGCATGTTGGTATATCACCTGCTCCATGGGTTTTCAGTTGAAGTTATTCAGAGCAGGTTTGGAGAGAATGGAGGGTGACCGGTGGGTACTTTAGCCTGCTCCTCTTGTGCACAGTTTTGTCTTCTGTAGTATCAGATAACTGCAGCCAAATATTAAGTGAAACTTTTCAATAATAAACCATCCATGAGTTTTAAATCTGTAGTAAGTTTCATATCACAGGATGTCTAAGTAGTGTGAGAAATCTCATGCCATCCTGCTGCATTCTGCCTAGGATGCAAGTCTTCCCTTTGTCCAGTGTGTCCCAGAGTCTACCCTACCCACACACTAGTCACTCAGTAGCCCTCAGTTGTCATGTTATGTGTGCCCAGTTCATGTGCTCAAGTAACCCATTTTACTTAATGAAGACACCAAAGCTGGAGAGTTACAGGGCAAATGACCCAGGGCACAAAAGCTGGGAGGACAGAATGACCCAGCTTTGCGGCATCTGCTACGCCCATGCGACTAGGGTACAGAGCTGTCGGAGGGTGTCAGGAATGAAACACTTAACAGACCACCATGAGAAGTGAAGAGAAGCTGCTGCCATTTATTACAGAGAGTAGTGGGCTTATAAAACCCAGCCAGGGAATGGACTAAGCATAGGAGGAAATCATGTACCACCCACACCTGTGGTCAAAGTATAGGACCATAAAGTTCTGAAAACAACCTTGTTAGCTCAAACTCATTTGATCAAAGTTCTACAGCTGGGTGGGGAGGAAGTGAACTGTAAAGGACAAGTACTTAAATTTCCCAACAGGCATCTACTGGAGTCTCAGGATGTCTTCCTTATGGAGAGTGGGGAGCTGTTCTATGCATCTCTGTCCTGTCTCTTTCACATGCATCGTCTTGTTATGCAAAAACTGTTTTGGGAGTGCAGATCCGTTGTCCTTCAGAGACTTGATATGTGGAGTGGTGTCTGTATGCTTGTGCTTCAGGATAAGAATGTCAAGAGCCTTGTGCTCCTTTGCATGGGTGCTGCCATGTGTGCTGTCCTGCCATCTTCTGAGACCTGGGCTGCACCATTGTAACTGTCAAGTTAAACAAAAAGCAGAACTGAACTGGGAAGTGGTTAGCTACCCTACAGGATAGGCGAGGGTTGTTGGTCTTTTGAAGGGAAGACTTTCATCAACAGTTTATCAGGATGTAAGGAAGCCAGAGATGACAGTGCAGACCTGTAATGCCAGGGCTTAGGAGGATGATTTAGAAGGAAGAGAAGTCTCAAGAGGGGATGGTGGTGAGAAAAAGTCACATTTCAAGGGGCTGGAACACACCATACTTCTTCCTCCTGGGAGTGTCTAGAAGTTCTGAAAAATAGCCTTTGTGACAATGTGGTGGCTCCATGGGTTCCTTAAAAGGCTCAGTGCTCCCCAGAGCCATAGAACAATTTTCAGTGAGAAATTCTGCATAATTCTTGGGCATAGAGAGGAATGAACCAATCAAGCAAAGCCTGGTATAACCCAAGGCTGTAGACAATAGCCTAAGACTCCCTCAGCAGACAGGTACCCCAGCTCCATGGCAGCAGAATGTATGGGAGTCTTCTAGAAGTGTCAGCTCTGCAGCCTTTTCTCCCCAGGCGAATGAAGTGGTCTGTCATCCCTCTGTGGGGCACAGAGTTCCTTATCTATGGCTACACCTTAGCCTAATACTTCCCAGCCAGCATGGCAACGTGTCCTGATCCTAGCAAGTTGCTTGCAGCCATAATACTTTTGTTTCATTTTGATTGTGGTTTTTCGAGATAGAGTTTCTCTGTGTAGCTTTGGAGCCTTTCCTGGAACTTGCTCTGTCAACCAGGCAGGACTTGAACTCACAGAGTTTCCAATTTTTTGTTTGTTTTTTTCTGCCATTTCTTTAAGGTATTTTTCTCATATCCTATTTGAGGGTCTCTATCATTTTCACAAAGTTATTTTTTAAGGTCATTTACTTCGGCTTCATCTGCTTTGGACTTCAGTTCTTGTTGGTGTGCAGTTCCTAGATTCTGGTGGTGTCATATTGGTCTTTCTGTTGTTGAATGTGTTCTTGTACTGCCTTCTTCCCATCCCTTCTTCCAGTGGATGCAGTCAGGATCTCTCTCCCCTCTCCTCTCCTCTCCTCTCCTCTCCTCTCCTCTCCTCTCCTCTCCTCTCCTCTCCTCTCCTCTCCTCTCCTCTCCTGTCTTCTGGTAGGTGTAGTTGTGTTAGAACTACAATGTCAGTAAGTCTGGATGATCCGAGTTCTCTTTGATGTCTCAAGCAGAGGGTGTAGGGGTCCAAGATTGAGGTGAGGGCCTGCTCTGGATGATCTGGTGAGCCTGCATGCTATCATTGAAGCAGAGGGTGTATGAGTTTCAAGAAGCACAGCCGGCCCAGGGAGTTCCAAAAAAGGATGGGTTGAGGTGTTGGAATGGAGCTGGCCCAAGACTCACCTCAGGCAGAGGGCACAGGGGGCCCAACAGTCAGGCGATGTCAGGTTCTGGATGGTTCTCCATAGCGGGGCATGTCCACTATGCACAGAGCCTACCCAAGAAGTTGTAAGGAGAGGGTGGGAGTGATGGAACCAAGTGGCCAAACACTCACCTCACACAGAGGGTGCACGAGGGCCAAGATTGAGAGGAGACGGGCTCCAGATGGTCCTGAGTGGTGGGGTGTGCCCACTATTTGCAGAGCAGACCCAGTAAGTTCCTTTTAGCCCCATTTTTAACTTCCATCTTAAAGCTAACTCTCTCACTCCTGGCTCTGGGTTACACAGCAGGCAAATACCAGTGAGGCCACAGAGTCTTGCCCTTTCCCCCCTTTCTAGCTGGATTCGAAGCCTTGTCACATTCGAGAGGCCATGTGGCTGGGACTTTCTTGTCCCTGCCAGGCATTGTATGTTAAACGTTGTGGGAGCCACCTGAAAGGCTGTTGCTGTGAGAGAGGTCAGGCTTAGCTTGCTAGGAGACTGGTAAAGCCTGTGATATGGGTGCTTCCTCATTTGTGAGAGGTCTAAACCCAATCAGAGGGCAGAAAAGACCTTTCATCCACTCTGCCACTCCCATTTCCTTGTTAGCTGATGTCCAGGTCCTTGGCAGCAGAGAACACACAGGATTGGGTGCCCATCTGGCATGCGCAATGCCAAGCAACTTCTTTCTGGGAAGGTTGGTGCTTTCTGTGATGCTAGAAACTCATGCATTTGTGTCAAAATACTCACAAGTCATTATAGCTCTCCCTTTTAGCCACAGAGTATGCTGGTACTCTCCTGTTTTCCCCAAGGCAAAAGTCTGAGGCAAAAGGATTATGGTCTTGAGTATGTAGCAAGACATTATCTCAAAATAAATAAATAAACAAAATAGACTGATCTGGAATATGTAGCAAAAGAGGACTTTCTCAAAAATAAACAAAACCAAAAAAGAAAACCAGGGATTGGAGAGAAGACTCACAGGTTGAGAGCAGTGGCTGCCACTTCAGAGGACTCAGGTTTCATTCCCAGCACCCACATGATATCTCACAGCTGTCTGTAACTCCAGTTCCAGGACCACTGGACTCCAAGGGCACTGAACACATGTGGTACACAGACAACCATGCAACAGAACACCTGTACACACATTGTTTAAAATACACACTTGGGCAAACACTAAACAACTGTTATGAGCTGTTGCTCCATCAGTCTGGTTCCACAGATGCATCAACCCCAAATATCACTGTATTAGTTATCGCTGAGACACTGTATTAGATATCAAGCTGATGGCCTGTTACTAGCATTTCTTATTAGCTACCTCTGTCTTAAGTATAAACACATTTCTATTAATCTTAGTGTTTCTACGAAATCTGGCGTACAGGAGAGAGGGTCCAGATCTCTTCTCTCCAGTCCGTACATCTTGACTCCTCTCCTCCACATCCCACCATTCTCCTTGTCATCCAGGCACACCTATTCTATTTGGCAACAGTGCTTTATTCATTAACTAATAAGAGAAACATTTACAGAATGACATCTCCCATCAACACACCCATCTCTTTGAATCATCCTTTAAGGTCTACCAAGATGCCCAACGTGGTGAAGGATGTCATGAAGCTCCTGTGTTCCATTTGTGAGAAGAAAAAAATGAAGGCGGCCATCAGGCACTCTATGAGGGGTGCCTTGCTTACGGGGGCCATGGCCCTGGTCGGTGGTTTGGTTGGTGGCCCACCAGGAATTGCTCTTGGTGAGTGTGTCTTTCCAGTTTCAGCCAGCCTTAGTTCAGACCTGTAATCCCTGGCCCTGGGGAGGCAGGATAGGCTGTGTGACGTAGTGCATTCCAGGCTTCTGGTATGTATGCTTGAGGTTTATGAACCCCGCAGAAGAACCACTTGGTAAGTAACAGTTGTATGTACCTCTTACCCTGATTGGGAGTTTATAAGGAACAGTGGCTTCTGTATGTATGTAGTATGTATATGTATGTAGTATGTCCTCACAGTTTCTGTGAGATACATTATTCTCTCCACTTTGTGTTTGCATCTGTGAGACCTGAGAGACACCTTCCCTCTAGGAACCCACTGGCTCTGCCCTTTCCCTAGAGATGTGTCCTTGAGTCTAAAGGTACTGGGGTATGTGGGTCCTACCTTGTTCCCTCTGTACATCATTGTTACCATGTAAGCTGAGAAGGTATGTTGCTGTAAGAAAACATCAGGACTAAAAGCAACTTGGAGCAGCTTACAGTTCATTATGAAGAAAGTTAGGGCAGGAATCAAGGTTGGAACCCAAGCAAAAGACATAGATCGCTGCTCACTCAGTCTGCTTGCCTTCTCCTGAGATGGCCACCGTGGACTGTTCAGTACAGTTTGGCTGGCATCCCCATCACAGGCTGGCCACATGCCATGTGCCCCTGGGTGGCTTTTTACTGACTACTATTGTGTGCCAACAACCTATGTAGACAGCCCTTCCTTAACCCCAGTCTTCTAGAAGCTATCGCTAGGTGGTTTCTGTCCCCACGTTGGGACAGGCTGGGCAGAGGGAAGCCCTTTACTACCGAGGCTGGCTTCTGTTCTGTTTTCTCACAAGTGTATCCCTGTGTCCCCTCAATACTTGATTTCCCCAGAACTTCACCTTTTGTGTTCCCAAAGTCTGTGGCTTCCGTAGTCCTGACGTCAGCTTCTTGCCACCAAAGGGGAAGTCAAGCCCATTTCTTGTTCCCCAGTGACTCCCACGACTAAGCACTCCTATGTAAGTGCTCAGGGGAAGCCTGGTTGGGGCTATTTTATCATATACCTGTGTGCTGTCTCTGTTGTGGGAGCCATTATTTACTCACATTGAGTAAGGCTGGTAAGGACTCGCTGACTCTGGCCCTGGTTATTGGTAGGTGCCTCATTTTCCCTCAAAATCCCAGGAATTCTCCGTTCTTCAAAGACCTAGGAGTAATTTGTTCATCCATGACCTGATAACCCCTGAATTGAGTGCTATTGTAAGTCAAATATTGATGATGGTGAGGAGTTCACACACATGTGTATAGCGCAGTCAGCTTAAGAGGTTCCTTGGTGTCAGGAAGAAGAGTCAGTCAAACCTGTGAATGACTGGTTTTCCTCTTCTGCAATCCTTCTTTCGTTAGAGACTGGCTGCCCCTGTACTGGGAGCCAGGGGAAGTGTCTGCTTCCAGGGGCCACCCTGTTTAGATTTAGAAAACATGGGTGTCACTCTCTGTCTGCTGAGCCCAGCCTACCAGTGGGTTCTCACTAAGCTGTGTTGTCTGCTTACCGAATTGAATATTTATAAAGTGATTTCTTTATTTTAATTTATGTGTAAGGATGTTTTGCCTGCATAGTAAGTCCATGCTCTATATGCTGCAAAACCCACAGAGACCAGAAGAGGGCATCAGGTTCTGTGAAGCTAGAGTTAAGGATTTCTTTGAGCTGCCATGTGGGTGCTGGAAAGCAAACATCAGCTCACAGCAAGAGTAGCCAGTGCCCTGGTCTTAACCACTGATGCAACTCGTCAGTCCCACCCACTCTTTTTGAGCTGTGATCTCTCTGTGTACCTCAAGTTGGCCTGAAACTGTATATTCCGGATTGGACCTCACACCCGAGACCCTCATTGTAGAAGTTGCAGAGATTTTTCAGAAAATCCCCGTGTGTCCCTCACTCAGATTTAGTTCCTGTGGGAATGTGTTCTCCGTTCTCGGTGGGGACCAAGCTGTCAACACCAATGTGAACCATTTTCATTGGCCAGACTTTGTAAAACAGCCTTGTTTTCCTACGAGTTGCCCCATTTTTTTTTGTTTTGTTTTCTTCTTTATTTTTGAGACAGGGTCTGACTATGTAGCACTAGCTGTCCTAGACCTCACTATGTAGACCAGGCTGGCCTGGAACTCACAGAGATCCCCTTTCCTCTGCCTCCCCAGTACTGGGATCAAGGGTATGTGACATGTGACACTACCCCAGTTGACACTCTCCTTTGAATGTGTCCATTTTCCTGAGTCTCTTGTGGCCTGTGAAAGTTTCCTAGGCTGTGCTTGTCATAGTTGGGGTTGGGGAGTGGCGGTCGGTGGTCTATAGTATTCTCCGCTGTATGATGTGCTTCTCAGTAGTCTTGGGAGGGAGCGCCTCAGATGTGAAGTGTGCTCTGTGGCTGTCCAGAGGTGACATTCTGTGGCACTACTAGTGAGACTGACTTTGGCAACTTGCTTAAGGTCATGTGTGCTGGGTCAAGTTTCTGTTTCTCATCCCTTATTCTGTTCCTGTTTTTTTTTTTTTTTCTTTTTTTTTTTTTTGGTTTTTGGAGACAGAGTTTCTCTGTGGTTTCAGAGCCTGTCCTGGAACTAGCTCCTGTAGACCTTCACAGGGGTCTCTGCCTCCCAAGTGCTGGCATTAAAGGCATGTGTCACCACCACCCAGCCCGTCATCCCGTATTCTGTTCCTTGGGAAAGACTTAAAAGTCCAGCTAGGCTGTGTCTGTGAGCATCTGATTTTTTGTTTTATGCAGTTCACAGGAGACTTTAAAACTCAGACCTCAAGTTCTCAGTGGCAGCCGTTGGCTGCATTCAGTATGACAATAGGTGTTCCTACAGGCAGGAACCTACTTCCTGGACCACCACAGACCCCTCTGCCCTCTTTAGCAATTGTTATTTTGAGTAAGAGTCTTACTATTTAGGCTGTCTTGGAACACACTATGTCACCTAGGCTGGCCTCAAACTCTTCCTAGACGCACCTGCCTCTCTCTCTCAAGTGCTGGTTTTAAGAGAGTAGCACCAGACCTGATGCTCTCTTCATCACTTTGGATCACTTACCTGACCTTGAAGGTGTTTAGATGGATACCTCTGCCCCTACTGCTCCTTCCTTCACCTTGTATCCTGCAGCACAGGGCCTGGTGATATGGGATTTTCCATCTTCCAAGATCTTCAGGTTCATTAACCGCATGCCTTAATGTGACCAGAAAGTTACATTTAAAACCAATATTTCTAGGGGCTGGAGTGTTGGCTCAGAGGTTAAGGACAGCGACTATTCTTGCAGAGGTCCTGAGTTCAATTCCCAGCTACCACATGGTGGTTCACAGCCACCTGGTGCCCTCCTCTACCATAAAGGAAAAACATAGTATACATAATAAATAAATGAGTAAATCTTTTTAAAAAAACAATATTTCTAAACCAGGCAGTGGATATCTACACCTTTAATCCTAGAGGCAGAGCAGGCAGATCTGTGTGAGTTCCAGGAAGCCTGGTCTACTGTATGAGTTTCAGGACTGCCTGGGCTGTTAGAAAGACAAACCTAGCGTTGAGAAAAATAAAATAAAAGTCAGAAGTAAAAACAGTGTTTGTAGCTGAGGTTATATCTATGTGTTAGAATACTTAGCTGGAATTCTCGAGCCACCCTCCCAACCCCATCCTACAATATCTGGAAAAGAAGGAAGCAGAAATCTGAAAACAGTGTTTCTAGTCTGGCTTGGTGGCTGACTCACACTTGTTATTCTCAGCTGTGATGCTGTGGCAGTAAGAGCAAGAGTTCGAGGCTACCCTGGGCTATGTAACAAGACTTGGTCTCCAATAAACAAAAACAAGAGACAGTAAAAGTATCCAGCATTGTAAAGGGAGAAGGTAATTTACATTACACTGGTTTTTGTTTTGTTTGTGAGAGAGTAAATACAGAGAGTCTCCCAGTGAAACATCTGAGCTGTCTCCAGGGTCATTTCCCATGTGAGCTCTCTGGGGATTTCCTAGCCTCTGGGGCTTGTTTCCTGCCAGCCACTGATTTTGTATCCATTTGTCACAAGAGTGAGTTATTTAGGAAGGGAGAACTGCAACTGAGCAAATACCCCCACTGGGCTGGCCTGTGGACAAGCTCACTGTGCTTTTTCTTGATTGATATTGGCAAGGAAGAGTGTGACTCACTGTGGACAGTGCCATCTCTGGGCTGGTGGTTCTGGGTGCTTTAGGAGAGCAGGCTAAGGGAGCCAGTAAGCAGCACTCTCCATGCCTTTGCCTCAGTTCCTGCCTCCAAGTTCCTGCCTTGAGTTAGTTCCTGCCCTGAACTTCTGTCAGTGATCGAGTGAGACCTGAGAATTGTAAAATGAAATAAACCCTCCCTCCCCCAGAGTTGTTTATTGTTGTGGTGTTTTATCACAACCATACCATGGAAACTGCTCAACCTCTCAGCCTGTCCAGGCAAGTGCTTTGTCGGAAGACCATTTCCCTGTCAGCCCATCTTTGTGGAGACAGATTTTTCAGGAGTTTCAGGAGTGGGAGTTCTCAGATAGGAAGGGGATCTTATTGGACACAGGTCTGATGTGGGGAGGGTTAAATGGGGGACATTGGGAGGGACATGCATGGGTGTCATTCACCTGGACAAATGAGAGAACCTAATCCGTTGCCCTGCTGGTAATCAGGCTAAATCTTAGCTGGCTGTGACCTGTTCATGAATGTGCCCACTTGTCATGACAGTGGCTACATTTCTTGGCAAGAATCCAAGGCGCCATTGTTGGAGGTTGAGGCTGACTAATTGATCCCTTCCTTGTTTTCCAGGTGGGGCTGTTGGGGGTCTGTTAGGTGCCTGGATGACAAGTGGACAGTTCAAGCCCGTACCTCAGATCTTAATGGAGCTGCCCCCTGCTGAACAGCAGAAACTGGTTAACGAAGCCAAGGCCATCATCAGGAACTTGCAGTGGACAGACGCTGTACAGCTCACTGCTTTGGTCATGAACAATCAGGTCATGCAGCAGAAGCTCTTGGACATGATAGTCACCTATATAACCAAGGAGCTGGGGGCTGTGATCCGCTATGAGGACTAGGCCACTCTACCTGGGGGATGATTCTATGGCTCCCAGAAAGTGACCTGGGAGTGGGGGATGCCTGACAGTTACCTCTGAGTAGTCAGCAAGAGTGTGAGTACATCCTGCTGGACTGTCCCCTGATGGTGAGGTGTGTGCTGTTGAAAGGTGCAGGCTGTTGGCATCCACAAACAGCTTGGGAGGCTGATCCTGTGGCTTAAACAGAAGTTCTTACATTGGCTGGCTAGCTTTGACAGATGCCCCTCTTCCTGTGTAGAGGACATCTAGGTACCTGTCACTGGATTAGACCCCCATAGGTTATGGTATCTTGGGGTTCAGAGCCAGCTCTTGCCAGGATTGTGATTACCTTCTGAGTGTTCCCTGTCTTCCCCCAGGGACTTCCCAGTGGTCTTATGATGACAGTGGTTCCTACTTTAAGTGAAGCTACAGCTCCCAGACAGTTTCTGTACTTGACTCTCTCATTCCCAGGCTGTCCTGAGTGTCTCTGATTAAGTTTCTAGAGCTGTTTGCCTTCTTATGGAAAATCATGACATTTATCTTTTACTTTTATTGTCAATTCTGGGCCTTTTTTAATTATAATTTTAGGGTGTAAGTAAATTAACTCTAATGTATTTTTCTTACTGTGTTGCCTAGGCTGGCATTGAACTCTTGGGTTTAAGTGATTTTGCTACATAGCTACGACTGTAGGCTTGTGCCCCCATACCCAGCTTTACCTCAAAGGCTGTTGTGTCAGCCACTTCAGATAAGTTAGTCCTTTCACGTTCTCTGTCCCAGATCAGTTTCCCCTCTGTACTGGCTGCAATCTATACTTCACTCATGTGAAAAGCCAAATTAACAATGAATTGAGTTCAGAGACCTTAACTGAGTTAGGGGCTGTGATGCACATCCAGGGTCTCAGATAAGTGAAAGGCCAATGGGAGAGCATCTTTGAGCCCAGGAGTTCAAGACCACCCAGGACAACATAGAGGAAGCCAGGAAATAGGAGGTGTGGACATAAGTCACCGTCTTACTTGGCTTTTATTTGCAATCACAGAATCAACATGCAGTGTGTGTTCTGATGAGCTAGATTGAGGAGGTTAAAGAGGAGACTAAAGGAAGGGCAGGAATAACGACATGAAGGTCAACCCACAAGTAGGCACCTTACCACCTGGGGTGAAAGTGGCCTTTTAGGGTTTGGCTACCTTCTCTCTGATTCCCCTAATTGACAGCAGCTCAGACCTGAAAAGTAGCTTGTTTGATGCTTTTGTTTCCTGGTGGTGCAGTGGATGGAACCCAGGCCCCCCATAAGCTAGGTAAATTCCTCCAGCGAGCCCTGCTTCAGCCCTCTTTTGGTAGATCCAAGGCAAATGCTGTAAAGCTAAGCCTAGTCCCAGCCCTTGATGGCTCAGTTTTGCTTTGGCTCCTTGGTCCTCGTGCTGGAGCTCAACCATGACACCGTGCACTGGATTAAACCTTTGACTCTTCTTTTATTCCCCTATGAGAGATGTGCACTCAGGGAGGAAAGGAGCTGGCTGTCTTGGTCACCCCTCCTATCTCCAGCTTGTCCCTGCTCGGCACTGTGACTTCTATTTCAATGCTATGTATTCCGTATCTTTCTTTTGTTGTTATTGTTTGTTTCTTTTTTTTTCTTTTCATGTTTTGTCTGCATTTATGAAAGTACAGTATGTATGTGTGCAATTCCCACAGATGCCAGAAGGGGGCACTGGATATCCTGAAACTGGAGTTACTGACTAAGCAGTCATTTAGGAGCTGGGAATTGAACCCAGACCCTCTGCTAAAGCAATAATGGCTAAACCAACTTCCTACCTCTATGTATTGGCTTCTCAAAACCGGGTTTCTCGGTGTGGTTTTGTTGAACCTCAAACTCAATGTCCTCCTGCCTCTACTCCCCCCCCTCCCAGTGAAGGGATTATAGAGATATACCACTGTGCTGGGGCTTCTGTGTATATTTTTTTGGTGGGGGTCATTGTTTTGAACTCACTTCCTATGAACTCCTCTGGGAAGAGTACATGTGACAAAGGAAACCTAGAATTAAATTGCAAGCATCTTAAAGCCACAGAGCTACTAACCACCAAAGCCATGTTCATCCTGGAGTCTCTCGAACCCAGAGCCTTCACTCAAACACCATGTGGTTTCACAAAGGAATTTTGGGACATGTTTTCCACATGAAATGTTTTTAGTAAGTGTATGCTGCTTCTGAAGTGTCAGGACGACAAACAGTGTTTCTTTTGTGTCCTGGCAGTGGTGGGTCTTTGAGACAGGGTTTCTCAATGTAGCCCTGGCTGTCCTGGAACTCTCATTTAGGACCAGGCTGACCTCTAACTCTGATTTGTCTGTTCCTGCCTTCTGGGTGCTGGGATTACAGGTGTGATTCACTGGTTTGGAGCCACAGACAATGCTCCTCTCCCCAAGTATTTCCTGATGTATCTTCTCTTTGTTTTCAAAACTACAACCCAAATGTCTTCAAATTACTAATAAATTACTTTTCCTTGAAAAAGCCGCTTTCTGTGTACTTGGTATGAATCACTTCTGAGAATTAACAGAAAAGGGAAGGTGGTTTGATTTGTGTCTTTACAGGATGGGAAAAAGCTGCCCAGCTTAGGCTGGGGCTGCTAGTCTTGATTTGCCTCCTCCAGCCCTCTGTGCACAAGTCCCATGCAGGTAGTTCTGGGACCCAGATTCCATCCATGGCTGCAGCCCAGGACTTTGGCAGCCAGAGGCAGATGCTGGACTGAGGGCCTGGGGATTCCTGTCTGACCTGTGTCTGATGGAGCAGCCCTCAAGTACGGGTACCTTGACCACAAGTTCTGCTGTGACTCAGTGGCACCAGGACCAGCACCCCACCTTCTGCAGTCCTTTCTTTGAGGAGCTGAAAGCATTTCTCTGTTTTCCCTCATGATTGCTTCTCTGTTCTTGCTCTAAAGGTATTTGTAGCCCTGTACCTTTTTTTGTTAAACTTTGGTTTAAGTAAATAATAGCTGCCTGGCTCTCTTAAATGGAGCCAGTGGAGAAAAAATGGTGAAAGGCAGTGTCGTGGGCTGACTCACAAGCAGCCATTGATGCATTCAAATCTGTGCTTAGCGCTGCTGGGTTTGCCTTGAAGTGATTGGTTTGATTCAGTTTAGTTTGGGGTTATTTTTAAGACAGGGCTTCGGTGTGGAGTTAGATGCTGTCCTCAAACTCATGATCCTCCTGCCTCAGCCACCTGAATACAAAGATCACAGGCAGGAGCCACCATGCCCACCTTTAACTTTTTTTAAAAACAATCTTAGAAACCGTTCATTTGCTTTTATTTGTTCATGATTTTTCCCAAAACATAGAATAATCCATAAATGTATAATCTTTCAGTGATATACTCTACCAAATTTGTCCTTCTTTGTAATATATTTGAACGTGACTGGGTGTTTAGCCTATGTGTATATATGGACAAAAGGCATGCCCGATGTCCACATATGCCAGTAGAAGGCATCTGATTTTCTGGAATTAGAGTTATACACAGTTGTGATCCACCAAACAGGTGCTGGGAATTGAACTAGGTTCTTCTGGAAGAGCATCCCATGCTTTTAACTATATAAACATCCCTCTAGCCAAAGTTGATATTTTTAAAGGCAATTTCACAGTCTTCAAACACTGGCAATGGTTACACAGTATCCTTTACATCATAGCATGGATGGGGTGTGTTTTAGGCCAGTTCTTACCAACAAAGCACTTGCAATAAGTATGTGTATGTTGCTGTCTCTGTATTTTGGACTTTGAGTCTTTGGATTATGACAGATTCCTCAGAGCAAAATGGCCGGATTTAAATTTATGTGCTGCTCAGTCAAAATCTTTCATTAATTTACCCTCTAAGATTTGGCATGCAGGTCTTGTTGCAGTCTCTCCAGCAAACCAACTATCTGTTTAATCTAGTCCAGGCCTCCCTGGGGGGAAGGGCTTTGTGCAGGGCTGTTTAACCACTGGTGCTGGTGGCAGCAGG
This sequence comes from Cricetiscus sungorus, assembly GCA_030556225.1. Lineage (NCBI taxonomy): Eukaryota > Metazoa > Chordata > Mammalia > Rodentia > Cricetidae > Cricetiscus > Cricetiscus sungorus. Next base: position 64,574 of record JANBXA010000347.1, on the reverse strand, counting down.
TGGCAGCAGGTGTCAGGGCATACCCAGGGGTGTGACACCCACCTGCTTCCCCTGGGGAGGAGGCAAAGGGGAGCAAGCTGAGCCTGGGACCCTGCAGTTATAAAAAGCAACCATCTGGGTGGCAGCTGGTTATTAACCTGTGTGGGGCGCTGAGGAGACAGCGCCCCGGTGTATTTTCAGCAAGACTTGACTTTGATTCTGTCATGTCAGACACAGTCAGAGCCTGGAACTAGCTAAGCACTTGTGGAAGGATGCAGGGCAGAGGTCCTATGGCCAGGGATGCAGGATTAAGAACCCCTTGGTCTAAAAAGGAGCCAAAGAGGCAAGGATGTGGCACCATCTAGCAGTGAACTGTTCACTTTTCTGCAGCTGGGTCGCTGCGCCCTCTAGTGGTGTTTACCTGTGTCGGGCGCTGACTTTGATTCTCTCAAATCAAACAGAGCCTGGTAAGAAGCACAGGGGAGGTATGCAGGGAAGAGGTTCCATGGCCAGGGATGCAGGATCAAGACTCCATACCCGAAAAACGAGGCAAGGTGGTGAAGCTGGGTGTGACCACTCAGCCAAAGATTATGAGGCACCGTCTAGCAGTGAACCGCTCAATTTTTTCTCAGCTGGGTCGCAGCGCCCTGTCGTGATGACCATTGAAAACCCAGGATGCTGCCACAGTGGGGTGTGGTTTATGAGTTGTGATGTCTAGGGTTTGAGGAATTGCTGAGCTTTTAACAATCCTAGTGAAGAACAGTGACTGGGTCTTATGCAGCCTTTTTTGCATACAAAATGCCAGGATTCATCTCATCCTCATCTGTATGAAGTCTCCAGTGGGTTGGGAGGAGATAAGTAGCTTCATTAGCCAAAAGGGGCTTTGGAGGCTGTTATGATAATATGGCTCAGAAGACTGGGTTCTGGCTTGACTTGCTGACTCACAGCCTTGAGGTAAGTTCTGGCTACCTCCAGACTCAGCAGAGGAAGTGGGGATGGGGTGGTTTTTTGTTTTTGTGGTTTTTTTTCCTTTTTCTTCTTCTTTTTTCTTTTTTACTGTTCATGGGCTAGCCATTCGTTTATTATTTTGTATTTCAATTTTTTTGTTTTACTATTTTTTAAGATTTTATTGTATGTGTATGAGGTTTGTTCTTATGTATGTCTGTGTCTTGTACATTCTGGAAGTGAATTTATGTGTGGTTATGAGTTGCTATATGGGTGCTGGGAATTGAACTTAGGTTCTCTACATAAACAAGTGCTTTTAGTTGTTGAGCCATCTTTCCTCACCCTGAGCCCTGCTTCCTCATCCCTCCCATGAGAACAACCCCTGTAGGCTGTGCACAGCCACTCCTGTTCATCCCTCTGCCACCAGGATGGACTGTCCCTCTGAAAACAGGAATCAAAGGAAACTCCTCCTCCCCTAACTGGTTGCAGTTGGGTATTTAGGGTATTTTGTCACAGAGTGGAGGTAGATGGATTTTAGGAGGTGTTAAGGGGACCAGGAGAGGGTTCATATGTTAATAGCACTGGCTCCCTGTCCTGAGCCCTGGGTCCTCAGCACCCACAGGGTGGCTCACAAGCATCTGTAACTCTGGTTTCTGGGTATCATACTCCCTCTCCAGACCTGCATGGGGACCAGATATGCATGTGGTGAAAAGACATACATGTAGACTCAACACCCACAGGCATAAAATAATTAATATTTATTTCTTACTTTTTTTGGCACAGGGTCTAATGGCTCTGGTGACCTGGAACTTACTATGTAGACTAGGCTTGAAGGGACCAGGCTCTCACCCAGCCCCCCTGCTTTAGCAGCCATGACAGGCTGCAGAAAACACCCTGCAAAATGCAGGCCTCTGACTTAGAATCTTTTGCTGAGTTTCTGGCCTACTGACCTTGCTTGACTTGCCCCATTCACTAGGAAGTCAGATACCCTGCATATGGCATGGAATCAATCAGAAGTTAGCTAGTGAGCTCTGGATGTGCTCTATGGTAACAGTGGCAGAACATGGGGGCGGGGCATACAGAGCATAGCAAGCCCCCAGGGAGGGCCTATTGACCAATCAACACAGGACAGGTCACCCAAGCTTGGAAATCCACCAATCCTGGCACTGTTGTGGACCCCAAGACTCTCCTTCCTCTACCCAATAAATTCTGTGCCTTGAGACGCTTTCAGGTCCTTCTCACTCCACCCAACGTATGGAATGGACAGACAGAAGACCTGAGTTAACTTGTTAATTATTAAAGACTAAGCTGGTCTTTGTCAGCACTGGAGAGGCAGAGTCTCACTCTATGAGTTAGAGGACAATGTGTTCTACAGAGCTAGCTCCAGGATAGGCTCCAAAGCAATACAGAGAAACCCTGTTTTAGAAACAGCAACAAAAATTATTACAGATCCTTTGTTTTGCATCAGAATGGGTCTCTTGGTGATTTGGGAGATCAGTATTTGGGCACAACAGTCTTTTCTCGAACTCACAGAGGTCCACCTGCCTCTGTATCCCTAGCATTGAAATTAAAGCCATGTGTCACCTCTCACCTGTCCCCACAGGGGAAAAAAAAAAAAAAAACAAAAAACATCGGAGTGGGTACTGTTGTGCCAACCAAGAGACCCCCCCCCAGCTTCAAGGAGCCATCAGCGCCTGAATGCCAGCACAGGAAGGTGTTTATTTGGAAAAACCAGCTAGCTAGGGCTTCGCTGGGTGGGGAGAGTTGAAGCCTGGAACTGAAATGCAAGGCATTTTCAAAGAGCAAAGAACAGGAAAGAATAGACAAAGGTGCCTTAACTGTCCTCTGCTCAGGCAGTGTTGATTAACATATCCTGCATTTATGACTGGCAGGTAGGGGAGGCTACCTGGTTGCCAGTTTTCTTAAGAATCAAAGAGGTGGGCAGTGATGTTTACACAGCTGGTGATGAGCTCAGGCTGCCCTCTTGTGAAATCTGTTCATGACTTCCTGTCCCAAAGAGTAGAATCAGTGGTCACTTACTTAGCAGGGGGCTTTTGATTTTTCTCTTTACAGGTGCCTTTAGGAGGGCCTTACCAAGGTATGCCACTAAGCAAACATGCCTTGCACAACAGAGTTAGTTCAAGAAGTTTTTTTGGGGAGGGGGAAGGGGGACAGTGAAAGATGGAAAGGCCTCAGAGTGGGCATATGAGAGTACATTGTATACCTGGGTTTGTTCAGATATTTCCAGAGAAAAATGTAAAGCTAAAACTCTACAAATATTAAAATGGACATGCTGTTTTATTCTGACTCCACTTTTTTTTTAATTTTACATATCGATTCCAGTTCCCTCTCCCTCACCCCAACCCTCTCTTGCCTCCCACCACCACCCTCCCATCTCATTCCCCTTCCCCCACTCCCCAGGGAGGGTGATGCTTTCCAGGAGGTGTCAACAAAATCTGTCAAGTCATTTAGGGGAGGGACTAGGCCCTCCCCCCTGTCTCTTAGTTAAGGGAGTACCCCTCCATGGGGAATGTGTTCCCAAAGACCTTTTGTGTACCAGGGATACATCCTGATTCCACTGTCAGAGGTCCCTTAGACTGCCCAGGCCTTCTAACTGAGACCCATGTTCAGGGTTTTGAGTAGGCCCAATGCAGGATTCCCAGCTATCATTCTGGGGTCCATTAGCTCTTCCCTGTTCAGATCAACTGTCTCTGTATCTGTAGCCTGGTCTTCTCCTCCCTCTCTGCATCTGGATTTTAGTTCTACTCAGTGTTTCGCTGTGGGTGAATGCTTCTGTAATCAGCTACTAGATCAGGACTCTTGTATGAATCTCTTAAATTCCTCCTTGTATCCATAGTTTCTCTGGAGGTGTGAATTATAGGCTGGTGATCCTTTGCTCTATGTGTAAAATCTATATATGAGTGAGTACACACCATGTTCCTTTTTGTGGCTGAGTTACCTCAATCAGGATGGTTTCCTCAAGTTCCATCCATTTGCCTTTGAATTTCAGATTTCATTTTTTTTTCTGCAGAGTAGTATTCCATTGTGTAAATGTGCCACATCTTCTTCATCCATTCTTCAGGTGAAGGGCATCTAGGTTCTTGCTGTTACATATAATGCTGCTGTGAACATAGTTGAACAGATGTCTTTGTTGCATGGATGTGGATCATTTGGGTATATGGCTAATAGTGGGATTGCCAGGTCCTGGGGTAGACTGATTCCCATTTTCCTGAGGAAACGCCATACTGATCTCCAAAACAGCTGTACAAGTTTGCACTCCCACCAGCAGTGTAGGAGTGTTCCCCTTTCTCCACATCCTTTCCAGCATAAGTTGTCATTTGTGTTTCTAATTTTAGCCATTCTGGCAGGAGTAAGATGGTATTTCAGAGTTGTTTTGATTTGCATTTCCCCTGATGGCTAAGGATGTTGAGCACATTCTTAAGTGTCTTTCAGCCTTTTTGAATCCTCTATTGAGAATTGTCTCCAGTTCTGTACCCTGTTTTTAAATGGGGTTATTTGGTGTTTTGGAGACTAGTTTCTTGAGTTCTTTGTACATTTTGAGATCAGCTCTCTGTCAGATGTAGGTGAAGATCTTTCCCCAGTGTGTGGGCTGCCGTTTGGTCTTCTCAACTGTGTCCTTTGCCTTACAGAAGCTTCTCAGTTTGAGGAGGTCCCATTTATCAATTGTTGATCTCAGTGTCTGTGTTACTGGAGTTATGTTCAGGAAGTCTTCTCCTGTACCAATTTGTTCAAGGGTACCTCCCCCTTTCTCTACTAAGAGGGTCAGTGTGGCTGGATTTATGTTGAGGTCTTTGATCCATACATGGGTCTATCTGCAGTCTTCTGCACACCATTATCCTGTGTGCCAGCACCATTTGTTGAAGAGGCTTTCCTCCTCCCATTTTATACTTCTAGCGGTTTTGTCAAAAATCAGGTGATCGTAGGTGTGTGGGTTAATATCAGGATTTTCTATTTTATTCCATTGGTCTACCTGCCTATTTTTGTGACAATACCATGCTCTTTTTGGACTATAGCTGTTGTTCTTTTGATACAACTCTTGCCTAAGAAACACGAGACTCAGCACCCACGTGGAATTTTTTGAGAGGGGGAGAAAAAAGGGGGTAGTTAGTGGCCAACCTAAAGCGGGGGGGGGCGGGGGAGTCGGGAGTGAAAGAGAAGGATCCAAAGATAGAGAGAGAGGGGTCAAAGAAAGAGAAAAGGGACCCCAGAGAGAGAGGGAGAGAGAGAGAGAGAGAGAAAGAGAGGCAGTTTGGCGCTCTTGCTTTAAAAGGGGGGGTTTGTGCATGCATAACTGAGTCCCTTGCACAGGCAGGTAAAGCCTGAGTAGCTAGGTAAAGCCTGAGGTAGGGATGACATGGCCATGAGCGTCCCGCCCATCGTCGAGGGCAGGGTCAGCACACTGTTGCTTCCCAAGAATAGCTCTATAGTAGAGCTTGAAGTCTGGGATGGTGATGCCTCCTGAAATTCCTTTATTGTACAGGGTTGTTTTGGCTATTCTGGATATATATATATTTGATTATTATCCTTTCAAGGTCAGTGAAGAATTGTGCTGGGATTTTGATGGGATTGCATTGAATCTGTAGATTGCTTTTGGCAAGATTGCCATTTTTACTATGTTTATCCTATCTATCCAAGAGCATGGGAGATCTTTCCATTTTCTGGTATCTTCTTGAATTTCTTTCTTTAAAGACACAAAGTTCTTGCCATAAAGGTCTTTCACTTGTTTGGTAAGCTTTCCCTCAAGATACTTTATGTTGTTTATAGCTATTGTAAAGGGTGATGTTTCTCTGATTTCTTTCTTAGCTCCTTTGCCATTTATATATAGTAGGGGTAGTGATTTTTTTTTTTTTTTGAGTTTAGCTTGTATCCTGCTACTTTGCAGAAGGTGTTTATCAGCTGTAGGTGTTCCTAGGTAGAGCTTTATGGGTCACTCATGTAAACTATCATATCATCTGCAAATAGTGACAGACTTCTTCCTTTCCAATCAGTATCTCCTTGATCTCCTTTTTTTTTTTTGTCTTATTGCTTTAGCTAGAACTTCAAGTAAAATATTGAAGAGAGAGGGAAGCCTTGTCTTATTCCTGATTTTAGAGGAATTGCCTTAAGCTAATCTCCATTCAGTTTGATGTTGGCTGTTGGTTTACTGTGTATTGCTTTTTATTATGTTTAGGTATGTTCCTGTCATCCCTGATCACTCCAAGACCTTTATCATGAAAGGGTGTTGAATTTTGTCAAAGGCTTTTTCAGCATCTAATGAGATAATCATGTGGTTTTTCTTTTTCAATTTGTTTATATGTTATATCCCCTTGATAGATTTTTGTATGTTGAACCATCCTTGCAACCCAGGGATGAAGCCTACTTGGTCATGGTGGATGATTTCTCTGATGTGTTCTTGGATTTGATTTGCTAGTATTTTATGGAGTATTTTTGCATCAATGTCCATGAGTGATATTGGTCTGTAGTTCCCTTTCTTAGTTGTGTCTTGGTGTGGCTTGGGTACCAAGTTAATTGTGGCCTGGTAAAAAAGAGTTTGGTAATGAACCTTCTGCTTCTATTGTGTGGAACAGTTTGAGGAGTATTGGTATTAGCTCGTCTTTGAATTTCAAGTAGAATTCTGCCCTGAAGCCATCAGGCCCTAGACTATTTTTGGTTGGGACGCTTTTGATGGCTGCTTCTATTTCATTAGAGGTTGTAGGTTTATTTAAGTTGCTTATCTCTTCTTGATTTATATTTGGTGATTGTTATCCAGAAATTTGTCAATTTCCTTTTAATTTACATATTTTGTAGAGTATAGGTTTTCTGAAAATTGTCTGGATTTCCTCAGTGTCTTTTGTTATGTCCCCTCTTCATGTTTAATTTTGTAAATTTGTATGTTCTGTCTCTGCTTTTTGGTTAGTTTGGATAAAGGTTTGTCTATCTTGTTGATTTTCTCTAAAAACCAACTCTTTGTTGCTTTGATTTTTTTGTATTGTTTTCCTGGTTTCTACTTTACTAATTTTAGCCCCCAAATTGATCATTTCCTTGCGTCTACTCTTCCAGGGTGAATTTGCTTCTTTTTGTTCTAAGGCATTCAGTTGTGATGTTAATTCTCTAATGTGACTATCCTCTGTTTTCTTCATATGGGCACTTAGTGCAATGAACTTCCCTCATAGTACTGCTTTCAAGGTGTCCCATAACTTTGGGTATGTTGTGTCCTCATGCTTGTTGAATTCTAGGAAGTCTTTAATTTCTTTCTTTATTTCTTCTTTGACCCTGGTATGGTGCAATTGCTCATTGTTCATTTTCCATGAGTTTGTAGGTTTTCTGCGATTTGTGTTGTTGTTGAAATCCAACTTTAAAGCATGGTGGTCTGATAAGATACAGTGGCCTATTCCAATTTTTTTTGTATCTGTTGAGGTTGGTTATGTTGCCTAGTATGTGGTCGATTTTAGAGAAGGTTCCATGTAGAGCTGAGAAGAAGGTACATTCTTTTGTGGTTAGATGGAATGTTCTATAGATGTCTATTAAACCCAATGAAGGCATAACTTCTGTTAGTTCTTTTTTTTCTTTGTTAGGTTTCTGTCTGGTGGCCCCATCTAGTGGTGAGAGTGGGGTTTTGAAGTCTCCCACTAGGAGTGTGTGTGGTTTTATATGAGCTTTGAGTTTTAGTACTGTTTGTTTTACCAATGTGGGTGCCTTTGTATTTGGGGCAAAGATGTTCAGAATTGAGACTTTGTGCTGATGGATTCCTCCTGTGTTGAATAAGAAATTACCATCTTCATCTCTTTTGATTGATTTTGGTTTAAAGTGTAACTTGTTAGCTATTAGGATAGCCATACCTTCTTGCTTATGTTCATTTGATTGGAAGATCTTTTCCCAACCCTTTATCCTGAGTTAGTGTCTGTCTTTAAAGCTTAGATGTGTTTCATGTATGCAACAGAAGGATAGATTCTGTCTTTGTATCCATTCTACTAGCCTGTGTCTTTTTATAGGCGAGTTAAGACCATTAATGTTGAGGGAAAGAAAGGACTATTGATTGCTAATTCTTGTTTGTTTTAGAATTGTTGTTGGCAGTGGTATTGTGAATATATATGCCTTAGTGTATCCTTTGGGTTCTGGTGAAGTGGGATTATCTATTGCCTATGTCTTTGTGAGAATAGTTAAGTTTCATGGGTTGGAGTTTTCCTTCCAGGACTTTCTGTAGGGCTGGATTTGTAGATACATATTGTGAAAATCTGGCTTTGTCATGGAATATCTTGTTTTTTTTCTGTCTGTAATCATTGAGACTTTTACTGAGTACAGTAGTCTGGGCTGGCATCCGTGCATACTTAGTACCTGTAGAACATCTATCCAGGACCCTACTGGCCTTGAGAGTTTCCATGGAGATGTCAGGTGTAATTTTGATAGGTCTGCCTTTATATGTTACCTGCCCTTTTTCCTTCGCTACTCTTAATATTCTTTCTTTATTCATCTGTATGTTAGATGTTTTGGTTATTATGTGTCCAAGGGTTACTTCCTTGGTCCATCTCTTTGGTGTTTGGTATGCTTCTTGTACTTTCATAGGCATTTCCTTCTTCAGATTGGGAAAGTTTTCTTCAATGATTTTGTTGGATATGTTTTCTGCACCTTTGAGCTGGGCTTTCTCGCCTTCCTCTATACCTATTATTCTTAGGTGTGGCCTTTTCACAGTGTCTCACATTTCCTGGATTTTTTTGTTTTAAGGATTTGTTGGATTTAAGAGTTTCTTTGGTCGATGAATCTATTTCCTCTAGTTTATCTTCAGCACCTGAGATTCTCTCTTTCATCTTTTGTACACTGTTGGTTATGCTTGCATCTGTAGTTCCTGATTGTTTGCCCAGTTTGTCTATTTTTAGCATTCCCTCAGTTTGTGTTTTCTTTATTGTCTCTATTTCAGGTTTCAAGTCTTGAACTGTTTGAGTTGTTTCCTTCAATTGTTTGATTGTTTTTTCTTGGCTTTCCTTATTTTAAGCAATTTGTTCATTTCTTGCACTTTTTGCTTGGTCTTTTCCTCTGTTTCTTCCAATTATAGTTAGATGACAATTAAAATAAATAATAAAACTTGAGCTTGTGAGTGAACAGCAGGTTGTCAGTAGTCATTTAGCTTATCAGAACTTTATTAAACGTTAAGCTCTGAATGTTTATATTTTAAATTTTATATTTTTATATTTCATATTTTGAAGACTGATATGCAGTTTATATTTTTAGATCCTTATTTAGGAGCCATACCAAGGCTGCCTAATACTGCCAAGCTGACAGAGTTATGGCTAGATCAGACATCAATGCTACCAGAGATCTGAGAAGGATAAATTTTATGAAACTTTTAAATCTATTAAACAATGACAGGGACCATTCCATATACAGTTAGCCATACCCAAGTCTCTATAGCATTGGGGGCAGAAGTAATCTTTGCCAGGTCCATAAAATGAGTTTTTTCTCTCTCTGTGGAAGAGGGATATGGAAAAGACTGACCTTATTTTGTCCAGGCAATCAGTTTTCCAGTGCCCTGCAGCTTGTCCACAGTCTGAGCCGGGTCCTGCCTGGCAGAAGGCTTCCCATTCTAGCATCTTGCTCACTGGTTAGCATCATCACAATCCTAGGTGCCCCATAATCTTCTCTAGAGACCTCGGGTCGTTGTTAGGATCTGGGATCCTCTGTCTGATGTTATAATATTTTAAGTTTCCATTTTAAATGGCATATTATACAGATCTCTTTAGTATTAGAAGTCTGCCTAGGAAGATCAATTAACCTGCTATGATCACAATTTTTAATTTATCTTACTAATGACTAATTATAATTTACTATTTGTATCTACTGTGAGGCCAAAACAATCAGTTTACATCCTCCTCTGGCCTTTTAGGACTTTCTTTTGACCCTCTATAACTTTTCACATTACCTTAGTCTCTTTCTCCAGTTCTCTCAGACATCTCTATCCCAGACAAATCTTTATTATTTTTGTTCCTTTTTTCCCTCTAGTCAATGACTCTCACTTAGGTGTGCATGGGTGAAGTGAACACCTCATCTTTTTATTTCCCTCTAAATCCTGAGGGAACCTTTTGAGTATGGTTCCTTCCCCTGAGCTTCTCTGCACCCTCCACTCTCTCAACTGTTGGCTCCTGTTACTGTTTATGTGAGGTTTACCAGCTATTCTTTTATGCTTTGTTTTTCAATTATTATAAATGTCTTAACTCTTTCCTACTCTTCTGGGTCTGGCTAATCCTTGTTCTGTTCTACTATTACCCAGAGAAGTGGAGTCTGAAGCTCCTTCCGATGCTCTCTGTGCTGCTTTGGTGTACTTTGTGGACCTCCGAATTTGCAGCCCCGTTTGATCTGTCTCCTACACTCACTGTTTTATCATATCTTGTCTTCTTTGCATCAGACTGATTGTACCAGTTCTGCACATACTCATCACATCTACACACCAGTCTTATTTTTTGAGTTGACATAAAACTCTTTACCAAAGTTGCAACCTCCATGCTGCATGCGACCCAGCCTCTCCAGTCACAGCTGCTGCCACCTGCGAAGGAGAGGGGTTGGGGTGGCACTTCCACCATTAGCTGCTGGGATTCAGAATTCCTGTCCTCTCTACTTCGGCTGCCCACCAGCTGACCAAATGCACTGTGGCCTTCGTCCAGGCCACCCAACAAGGCTCCTGGCTCAATTCCTCTTGGGACTGCTGTAACACCAGTGCTGTTCACCCTGCTGTTCTGCATTGCCAGCAGGCTGTAACTTCCCGGCCTGGGAGCCACAGAGGCGGGAAATATTATGTTTTTACACAGGGGAGGAAGGAGTCTGTCCTATGTTAATTTCTGTCTGGGGTAGCATTTGTAGGGGAAAGACAATAGAAAAATAGATCACATAAATAAACATCACAGTTAGACAGAGGACCCAACACAGAGACTTACAGACACTTGGTTATCTGAGATTCAGATGGCCTGGCCCACCGCCTTCCATTTCTGTCAGAGGGTCTATAATGCCAAGCACAGTACAGATGTGAGGTGACCTTCCCAGTATCTTTACCTTCAGATGGCAGGTTGACCCAACCCTCCCCTGGATCCCTGCCCAGATGGGAATTTGAGGCTTTCCCTGAATTCTCCAGGACTGACCCCTTTAGTGCATCCACTGAGGTACTATTGACCTGTGTACAGATTCACATGTCCACTGCTTGACCAGAAAGAGAACCTATTTTCAGACAGACAGACAGACAGACAGTCAAGCAGACTAACAGACGGACATAGGGACATAGAACTCTCACCCTCGCCAGGACCTCAACCTTTCAGGGTCAGGGGTCCTGGGAGACTGGAAGAAATCCCAGATTAGCCCCAAATGTTGTGCCAAAGGTTTGGTTTTGTTTTGTTTTGTTTTGTTATTTGAGACAGGGTCTTGAAATGTATCCCTGACCCATCTGGAACTCTCTATGAAGTTCATGCTGACCACAAACTAAGAGATCTGCCCGTCACTGCCTCTTGAGTGCTAGCATTAAAGTTGGGCCCCAATTGATAGGACTATGGATTTATGCCACCTCGCCCTAGCTGGTGGCTTCATCACAGACATTTTTAGCCTTCATTCATCATTTGTGTGAATGTCCTCTATCCTGTCCTCTCTTCTGCACTGAGCTATTTTCCTTGCTCCCTGCATCTCTACTCGCCTCCTGTGCTTTCTATTCTTAGTCATAGGAGAGACGGTCTGGTTTCTAATGTGCCACCAGAGGGCGCACTCGGGGCGTGGAGTCACTGAAGCGCCTCACTGGGTGCAAGCAGAGGAGGAGCAGAGAGCTGACCTAACCTTGGCCTTGGTGAATTTGGTTTTCGAAAGCAACTCAAACTCAGGCAATTCGAAGACAGATAGGTGGGGCTCAGCGGGTCTTCTCCAGACGTTTCTCCATTATGTTCCAGCCAACCAGAAGCCAGGATGTGCGGAGCGCCAAGGGTTCTTTTAAACCCGGTAGAGCTTGAGGACCTGGACTTGTTGGGAGCCAGGGTCGCAGAGCCTGAATACGTGAAGTTGGAGCCAGAGTGGAAAAGGCCTGTGAGCACCTCCCTTGAGCTGGCAAAGCGGAGCCGCAGGCGCAGACCGCGGCGTGCCTCAGTGTTCCAAAGATCCCAGACACCAGAACGGTAAAAGTGTACACGGGTAAGTCGGTCTCTGACTCCACGGTGTCGGACACACTGCAGGGCCTGTCCATCTTCATGGGAAGGAACTGAGACACGGACAGGTGTAAGCTGCAGTGCCAGGTTAGAGTAGGTCCAGCTTCGAGTGCAGCAAGCATCAGCAGGGTGTGCAGGAGCGTGCATGCTCTGTGCGGTGGCTCCCACAGCTTACTCTTAGTGGACTACAGGAACTGGGTGCTAGCTTAGAGATGGTCAGGTGGGATGTCAGGGGCACAGCAGGCCATATTAGTTGGAGGTGTGATTGAAAAGTGTTCTGCTACGACTAAGTAAGTAGAACGTGTGCATGTAGGCAGGGGCGAGGCCCGGGCAGAGGGCATTGCCCTGCAGATTTTACCAGTGCGGGGTTTCAGCATCTGGCCAGCCCAGTGTGCCTGCTATGTAGCGAACTGACCACTGTTGCCTGCTGGTCTTTCAAGAGAAATCAAGAACATCTAAGGGTGAAGATTTGTCACTGCTGGTCTTGAACTGTGAGTCCTCTTACCTTAGGATCCCCAGAGCTGAAGTTACAAGGGTATGACAGGGTGCTCTGGATATCATATTTTTGTTTTTTGAGACAGGGTTTCTCTGTATTGCTTTGGAATCTGTCCTGGAACTAGCTCTTGTAGACCAGGCTGAACTCGAACTTACAGAGATCCACCCTCCTCTACCTCCCAAATGCTGGGAGTAAAGGATTGTGCCACCAAGGCCGGATTCGCAGTCTTATTTTTCAATACCAACAGTCAAGCTATTAAAAAAGAACTTTGTGTGGTGGAAGAATGGGGTGATGAACTTTGTGAGGCTAGATTACAGCCAGGAGTCTGTAAATTCCCGAAAGGGGAACAAGATAGTGACTTCTGGACAACAACTGTCTTTCTGTTTCTTTTCTCCTCCACCACACACTTCCTCCTTCCACACTGGAAACTGGTCTCCCAGCTTTGTCTAATTTTGCTGTAAAGAACATGGAGGTACTGTTAGGTCTGAATCCCCCTCCCTTGTTGCTGACAACTTGATTGGACTCATTCAGACTGCTGTGTAAAGGTTTGACTTTCCACCTGCTCAGTGTGTGTCCCAGGGCCCTGCTGTCATCTTCCCACTAGCCTGGATGATGAAAACATCAGAGCTCTCAGCATCTGTGTGGTGGCATCTGCCTTGCCTGTGGCTGGCAGGTGGACATGCAGTAGTCAGGACCCGTTTTGAAGACAGCATTATTGAAATAGTTGTAGTACTGTGGCAAGGCCCTGCCAATGTGTTCTCATCTTTTCCCTGTCCCTTACCAACACAGGTGGCCCTGGGCTGGGAGGAGGAGAAAAGAGCTTGTTTCTTTCAGTCTCTTGGTTGTGAAGGAGCAGGGCATAAAGCACATGGATCCAGGAGCCGGGCTGAAAATGTTTCTAACACTACAAAGCCTGTTGCTGCTGTACATTCTGGGATTACTCAAGAAATTGAAATCACCCTTTCCTTGTAGCCACAGGCTGCAAAAGCCCAGCTGGAGCATCTCTTGCCCAGCTCCCTGCTCTCTGGCACCTGGTAAAGAGCATGGCTTGTCCTCTTGCACTGATTTAACTGGGCTGGGTAGAGATTGGGAATGACATGTGCATGTCGGTACATCACCTGCTCCATGGGTTTTCAGTTGAAGTTATTCAGAGCAGGTTTGGAGAGAATGAAGGGTGACGGGTGGGTACTTTAGCCTGATCCCCTTGGGCACAGTTTTGTCTTCTGTAGTATCAGATAACTGCAGCCAAATATTAAGTGAAACTTATCAATAATAAACCATCTATGAGTTTTAAATCTGTAGTAAGTTTCAAATCACAGGATATCTAAGTAGTGTGAGAAATCTCATGCCATCCTGCTGCATTCTGCCTAGGATGCATGTCTTCCCTTTGTCCAGTGTGTCCCAGAGTCTACTCTACCCACACACTAGTCACTCAGTAGCCCTCAGCTGTCATGTTGTGTGTGCCCAGTGTATGTGCTCAAGTAACCCATTTTACTTAATGAAGACACCAAAGCTGGAGAGTTACAGGGCAAATGACCCAGGGCACAAAAGCTGCGAGGACAGAATAACCTTGCCTTCCGGCATCTGCTGCGCCCATGCGACTAGGGTACAGAGCTGTCGGAGGGTGTCAGGAATGAAACACTTAACAGACCACCATGAGAAGTGAAGAGAAGCTGCTGCCATTTATTACATAGAGTAGTGGGCTTATAAAACCCAGCCAGGGAATGGACTAAGCATAGGAGGAAATCATGTACCACCCACACCTGTGGTCAAGGTACAAAACCGTAAAGTTCTGAAAACAACCTTGTTAGCTCAACCTTGTTTGATCAAAGTTCTACAGCTGGGAGGAAGTGAGCTGTAAAGGACAAGTACTTAAATTTCCCAACAGGCATCTACTGGAGTCTCAGCATGTCTTCCTTATGGAGAGTGGGGAGCTGTTCTATGCATCTCTGTCCTGTCTCTTTCACATGCATCGTTTTTGGGAGTGCAGATCCGTTGTCCTTCAGAGACTTGATATGTGGAGTATCTGTATGCTTGTGCTTCAGGACAGGAATGTCATGAGCCTTGCGCTCCTTTGCATGGGTGCTGCCATGGGTGCTGTCCTGCCATCTTCTGAGACCTGGGCTGCACCAGTTTAACTGACAGGTTAAACAAAAAGCAGAACTGAACTGGGAAGTGGTTAGCTACCCTACAGGATAGGAATGTGGTGTTGGTCTTTTGAAGGGAAGACTTTCATCAACAGTTTATCAGGATCTGTAACGAAGCCAGAGACGGCAGTGCAGAACTGTAATGCCAGCGCTTAGGAGGATGATTTAGAAGGAGGAGAAGTCTCAAGAGGGGATGGTGGTGAGAAAAAGTCACATTTCAAGGGGCTGGAACACAACATACTTCTCCTTCTGGGAGTGTCTAGAAGTTCTGAAAAATAGCCTTTGTGACAATGTGGTGGCTCCATGGGTTGTTAAAGGGCTCAGTGCTCCCCAGAGCCATAGAACAATTTTCAGTGAGAAATTCTGCATAATTCTTGGGCATAGAGAGGAATGAACCAATCGAGCAAAGCCTGTTATAACCCAAGGCTGTAGACAATAGCCTAAGACTCCCTCAGCAGACAGGTACCCCAGCTCCATGGGAGCAGAATGTGTGGGAGTCTTCTAGAAGTGTCAGCTCTGCAGCCTTTTCTCCCCAGGCGAATGAAGTGGTCTGTCATCCCTCTGTGGGGCACAGTGCTCCTTGTCTATGGCTACACCTTTGCCTAATACTTCCCAGCCAGCATGGCAACGTGTCCTGATCCTAGCAAGTTGCTTACAGCCATAATACTTTTGTTTCATTTTGATTGTGGTTTTTCGAGATAGAGTTTCTCTGTGTAGCTTTGGAGCCTGTCCTGGAACTTGCTCTGTTGACATGGCAGGACTTGAACTCACAGAGTTCCAAATTTTTTGTTTGTTTTTTTCTTCCATTTCTTTAAGGTATTTTTCTCATATCCTATTTGAGGGTCTCTATCATTTTCACGAAGTTATTTTTAAGGTCATTTACTTCGGCTTCATCTGCTTTGGACTTCAGTTCTTGTTGGTGTGCAGTTCCTAGATTCTGGTGGTGTCGTATTGGTCTCTCTGTTATTAAATGTGTTCTTGTACTGCCTTCTTCCCATCCCTTCTTCCAGTGGGTGCAGTCAGGTTCTCTCTCCCCTCTCCTTTTCTCTCCTCTCCTGTCCTCTCCTCTCCTCTCCTCTTCTGGTAGGTGTAGTTCTGTTAGGACTACGATGTCAGTATATCTGGATGGTCCAAGCTCTCTTTGATGTCTCAAGCAGAGGCTGTAGGGGTCCAAGATAGAGGAGAGGGCAGGCTCCTGATGATCTGGCGAGCCAGGATGGGACCACTGAAGCAGAGGGTGTAGGAGTTTCAAGATGCACAGCCGACCCAGGGAGTTCCAAGAAAGGATGGGTTGAGGTGTTGGAATGGAGCTGGCCCAAGACTCACCTCAAGCAGAGGGCACAGGGGGCCCAACAGTCAGGTGATGGCAGGTTCTGGATGTTTTTCCATGGCAGGGCATGTCCACTATGCACAGAGCCTACCCAAGAAGTTGTAAGGAGAGGGTGGGATTAATAGACCCAAGTGGCCAAACACTCACCTCACACAGAGGGTGCACGAGGGCCAAGATTGAGAGGAGGCAGGCTCCAGATGGTCCTGAGTGGTGGGGTGTGTCCACTATTTGCAGAGCAGAACCAGTAAGTTCCTTTCAGCCCCATTTTTAACTTCCATCTTAAAGCTAACTCTCTCACTCCTGGCTCTGGGTTACACAGCAGGCAAATGCCAGTGAGGCCACAGAGTCTTGCCCTTTCCCCCCTTTCTGGCTGGATTCGAAGCCTTGTCACATTCGAGAGGCCATGTGGCTGGGACTTTCTTGTCCCTGCCAGGTTTTGTATGTTAAAGGTTGTGGGAGCCACTTGAAAGGCTGTTGCTGTGAGACAGGTCAGGCTTAGCTTGCTAGGGGACTGGTAAAGCCTGTGGCTGTGGGTGCTTCCTCATTTGTGAGAGGTCTAAACTCAATCAGAGGGCAGAAAAGACCTTTCATCCACTCTGCCACTCCCATTTCCTTGTTAGCTGATGTCCAGCTCCTTGGCAACAGAGAACACACAGGATTGGGTGCCCATCTGGCATGCGCAATGCCAAGCAACTTCTTTCTGGGAAGGTTGGTGCTTTCTGTGATGCTAGAAACTCATGCATTTGTGTCAAAATACTCACAAGTCATTATAGCTCTCCCTTTTAGCCACAGAGTATGCTGGTACTCTCCTGTTTTCCCCAAGGCAAAAGCCTGAGGCAAAAGGATTATGGTCCTGAGTATGTAGCAAGACATTATCTCAAAATAAATAAATAAACAAAATAGATTGATCTGGAATATGTAGCAAAAGAGGACTTTCTCAAAAATAAACAAAACCAAAAAAGAAAACCTGGGATTGGAGAGAAGACTCACAGGTTGAGAGCAGTGGCTGCCCCTTCAGAGGACTCAGGTTTCATTCCCAGCACCCACATAGTATCTCACAGCTGGCTGTAACTCCAGTTCCAGGATCGCTGGTCTTCAAGGGCTCTGAACACATGAGGTACACAGACATCTATGCAACAGAACACCTGTACACACATTGGTTAAAGTACACACTTGAGCAAACACTAAACAACTGTTATGAGCTGTTGCTCTATCAGTCTGGTTCCACAGCTGCATCAACCCCAAATAACACACTGAGACACTGTATTAGATATCAAGCTGTTGGCCTGTTACTAGCATTTGTTATTAGCTACCTCTGTCTTAAGTATAAACACATTTCTATTAATCTTAGTGTTTCTACGACATCTTGGCGTACAGGAGAGAGGGTCCAGATCTCTCCTCTCAAGTCCGTACATCTTGACTCCTCTCCTCCACGTCCCACCATTCTCCTTGTCTTCCAGACACACCTATTCTATTTGGCAACAGTGCTTTATTCATTAACTAATAAGAGAAACATATTTACAGAATGACATCTCCCATCAACACACCCATCTCTTTGAATTATCCTTTAAGGTCTACCAAGATGCCCAACATGGTGAATGATGTCATGAAGCTCCTGTGTTCCATTTGTGAGAAGAAAAAAATGAAGGCGGCCATCAGGCACTCTATGAGGGGTGCCTTGCTTACGGGGGCCATGGCCTTAGTCGGTGGTTTGGTTTGTGGCCCACCAGGAATTTTTCTTGGTGAGTGTGTCTTTGCAGCTACAGCCAGCCTTATTTCAGACCTGTAATCCCTGGCCCTGGGGAGGCAGGATAGCCTGTGCTACATAGTGCATTCCAGGCTTCTGGTATGTATGCTTGAGGTTTTAGGAACCCCACAGAAGAACCACTTGGTAAGTAACAGTTGTATGTACCTCATACCCTGAGTGGGGAGTTTATAAGGAACAGTGGCTTCTGTATGTATGTAGTACGTATATGTATGTAGTATGTCCTCACAGTTTCCATGGGATACAATATTCTCTTGGCTTCATGTTTGCATCTGTCAGACCTGGGAGGCACCTTCCCTCTAGGAATCCACTGGCTCTGCCCTTTCCCTACAGATGTGTCCTTGAGTCTAAAGGTACTGGGGTATGTGGGTCCTACCTTGTTCCCTCTGTACATCATTGTTACAATGTTAGCTGAGAAGGTATGTTGCTGTAAGAAACACCAGGACTAAAAGCAACTTGGAGCAGCTTACAGTTCATTATGAAGAAAGTTAGGGCAGGAATCAAGGCAGGAACCCAAGCAGAAGACATAGATCGCTGCTCACTCACTCTGCTTGCCTTCTCCTGAGATGGCCACCTTGGACCGTTCAGTACAGTTTGGCTGGCATCCCCATCACAGGTGGCCCCATGCCATGTGCCCCTGGGTGGCTTTTTACTGACTGCTGTTGTGTGCCAACAACCTACGGGGACAGCCCTTCCTTAACCCCAGTCTTCTAGAAGCTATTGCTAGGTGGTTTCAGTCCCCACGTTGGGACAGGCTGGTTAGAGGGAAGCCCTTTAGTACTGAGGCTGGCTTCTGTTCTGTTTTCTCACAAGTGTATCCCTGTGTCCCCTCAATACTTGAATGCCCCAGAACTTCACCTTTTGTGTTCCCAAAATCTGTGGCTTCCGTAGTCCCGATGTCAGCTTCTTGCCACCAAAGGGGAAGTCAAGGCCATTTCTTGTTCCCCAGTGACTCCCTTGACTAAGCACTCCTATGTAAGTGCTTAGGGGAAGCCTGGTTGGGGCTATTTTATCATATACCTGTGTGCTCTCTCTGTTGTGGGAGCCATTATTTACTCACATTGAGTAAGGCTGGTAAGGACTCGCTGACTCTGGCCCCTGGTTGTGGGTGTGTGCCTCATTTTCCCTCAAAATCTCAGGAATTCTCCTTTCTTCAAAGACCTAGGAGTAATTTGTTCATCCATGACCTGATAACCCCCGAATTGAGTGCTATTGTAAGTCAAATATTGATGATTGTGAGGAGTTCACACACA
Organism: Cricetiscus sungorus; assembly: GCA_030556225.1. Classification (NCBI taxonomy): domain Eukaryota; kingdom Metazoa; phylum Chordata; class Mammalia; order Rodentia; family Cricetidae; genus Cricetiscus; species Cricetiscus sungorus. Next base: position 45,494 of record JANBXA010000347.1, on the reverse strand, counting down.
TGTGTATAGCGCAGTCAGCTTAAGAGGTTCTTTGGTGTCAGGAAGAAGAGTCAGTCAAACCTGTGAATGAACTGGTTTTCCTCTTCTGCAATCCTTCTTTCGTTAGAGACTGGCTGCCCCTGTGCTGGGAGCCAGGGGAAGTGTCTGCTTCCAGGGGCCAGCCTGTTTAGATTCAGAAAACATGGGTATCGCTGTCTGTCCACTGAGCCCAGCCTACCAGTGGGTTCTCACTAAGCTGTGTTGTCTGCTTACCGAATTGAATATTTATAAAGTGATTTGCTTATTTTAATTTATGTGTAAGGATGTTTTGCCTGCATAGTATGTCCATGCTCTATATACTGCAATACCCACAGAGACCAGAAGAGGGCATCAGGTCCTGTGAAGCTGGAGTTAAGGATTTTTTGAGCTGCCATGTGGGTGCTGGAAAGCAAACATCAGCTCACAGCAAGAGCAGCCAGTGCCCTGGTCTTAACCACTGAGCCAACTTGTCAGTCCCACCCACTCTTTTTGAGCTGTGATCTCTCTGTGTACCTCAAGTTGGCCTGAAACTGTATATTCCGGATTGGACCTCACACCCGAGACCCTCATTGTAGAAGTTGCAGAGATTTTTCAGAAAATCCCCGTGTGTCCCTCACTAGATTTAGTTCCTGTGGGAATGTGTTCTCCGTTCTCAGTGGGGACCAAGCTGTCAACACCAATGTGAACTATTTTCATTGGCCAGACTTTGTACAACAGCCTTGTTTTCCTAGGAGTTGCCCCATTTTTGTTTTGTTTTGTTTTCTTCTTTATTTTTGAGACAGGGTCTGACTATGTAGCACTAGCTGTCCTAGACCTCACTATGTAGACCAGGCTGGCCTGGAACTCACAGAGATCCCCTTGCCTCTGCCTCCCAAGTACTGGGATCAAGGGTATGTGACATGTGACACTACCCCAGTTTACACTCTCCTTTGAATGTGTCCATTTTCCTGAGTCTCTTGTGGCCTGTGACAGTTTCCTAGGCTGTGCTTGTCATCATTGGGGTTGGGGAGTGGCGGTCGATGGTCTGTATAATTATCTGCTGTATGATGTGCTTCTCAGTAGTCTTGGGAGGGAGCCCCTCAGATGTGAAGTGTGTTCTGTGGCTGTCCAGAGGTGACATTCTGAGGCACGTCCAGTGAGACTGACTTTGGCAACTTGCTTAAAATCATGTGTGCTGGGTCAAGTTTCTGTTTCTCATCCCTTATTCTGTTCCTTTTTTTTTTTTTTTTTTTTTTTTTTTTTTGGTTTTTGGAAACAGAGTTTCTCTGTGGTTTCAGAGCCTGTCCTGGAACTAGCTCTTGTAGACCAGGCTGGTGTGACCCTCACAGGGGTCTCTGCCTCCCAAGTGCTGTCGTTAATGGCATTCATCACCACCACCCAGCCTGTCATCCCATATTCTGTTCTTTGGGAAAGACTTAAAAGTCCAGCCAGGCTGTGTCTGTGAGCATCTGATTTTTTGTTTTATGCAGTTCACGGGAGACTTTAAAACTCAGACCTCAAGTTCTCAGTGGCAGCCGTTGGCTGCATTCAGTATGACAATAGGTGTTCCTACAGGCAGGAACCTTCTTCCTGAACCACCACAGAACCCTCTGTCCTCTTTAGCAATTGTTATTTTGAGAAACAGTCTTACTATTTAGGCTGTCTTGGAACACACTATGTCACCTAGGCTGGCCTCAAACTCTTCCTAGACGCACCCGCCTCTCTCTCTCAAGTGCTGGTTTTAAGAGAGTGTAGCTCCAGACCTGATGCTCTCTTCATCACTTTGGATCACTTATCTGACCTTGAAGGTGTTTAGATGGATACCTCTGCCCCTACTGCTCCTTCCTTCACCTAGTATCCTGCAGCACAGGGCCTGGTGACATGGGATGTTCCATCCTACAAGATCTTCAGGTTCATTAACAGCATGCCTTAACTGTGAACAGAAAGTTACATTTAAAACCAATATTTCTAGGGGCTTGAGAGTTGGCTCAGAGGTTAAGGGCATTGACTACCCTTACAGAAGTACTGAGTTCAATTCCCAGCTACCGCACCGCATGGTGGTTCACAGCCACCGGGTGCCCTCCTCTGCCATAAAGGAAGAAAACAGTATACATAATAAATAAATGTGTAAATCTTTTTAAAAAACAGTATTTCTAAACCAGGCAGTGGATATCTACACCTTTAATCCCAGAGGCAGAACAGGCAGATCTGTGTGAGTTCCAGGAAGCCTGGTCTACTGTATGAGTTTCAGGACTGCCTGGGCTATTAGAAAGACAAACCTAGCGTCGAGAAAAATAAAATAAAAGTCAAAAGTAAAAACAGTGTTTGTAGCTGAGGTTATATCTATGTGTTAGAATACTTAGCTGGAATTCCCGAGCCACCCTCCCAACTCCATCCTACAATATCTGGAAAAGAAGGAAGCAGAAATCTAAAAACAGTGTTTCTAGTCTGGCTTGGTGGCTGACTCACACTTGTGATTCTCAGCTGTGATGCTGTGGCAGTAAGAGCAAGAGTTCTAGGCTACCCTGGGCTATGCAACAAGACTTGGTCTCCAATAAACAAAAGCAAGAGACAGTAAAAGTATCTAGCATTGTAAAGGGAGATGGTAAATTAAATTACATTGGTTTTTGTTTTCTTTGTGAGAGAGTAAATACAGAGAGTCTCCCAGTGAAACACCTGAGCTGTCTCCAGGGTCATTTCCCATGTGAGCTCTCTGGGGATTTCCTAGCCTCTGGGGCTTGTTTCCTGCCAGCCACTGATTTTGTATCCTCTTGTCACAAGCCTGAGTTATTTTGGAAGGGAGACCTGCAAATGAGGAAATACCCCCACTGGGCTGGCCTGTGGGCAAGCTCCCTGTGCTTTTTCTTGATTGATATTGTGGAGGAAGAGTGTGACTCACTGTGGACAGTGCCATGTCTGGGCTGGTGGTTCTGGGTGCTTTAGGAAAGCAGGCCAAGGGAGCCAGTAAGCAGCACTCTCCATGCCTTTGCCTCAGTTCCTGCCTCAAGTTCCTGCCTTGAGTTAGTTCCTGCCCTGAACTTCTGTCAGTGATTGAGTGTGACCTGAGAATTATAAAATGAAATAAACCCTCCCCCCCAGAGTTATTTATTGTCGTGGTGTTTTATCACAGCCATACCATGGAAACTACTCAACCTCTCAGCCTGTCCTGCAGGCAAGTGCTTTCTCAGAAGACCATTTCACTGTCAGCCCCGCTTTGTGGAGACAGATTTTTCAGGCATTTCAGGAGAGGGAGGGCTCAGATAGGAAGGGGATCTTAGTGGACACAGGTCTCATGTGGGGAGGGTTAAGTCGGGGGCATTGGGAGGGACATGCATGGGTGTCATTCACCTGGACAAATGGACTAGAGAGGACCTAATCCTTTGCCCTGCTGGTAATCAGGCTGTGACCTGTTCATGAATGTGCCCACTTGTCATGACAGTGGCTACATTTCTTGGCAAGAAACCATAGCCACTGTTGGAGGTTGAGGCTGACTAATTGATCCCTTCCTTGTTTTCCAGGTGGGGCTGTTGGGGGTCTGTTAGGTGCCTGGATGACAAGTGGACAGTTCAAGCCCGTACCTCAGATCTTAATGGAGCTGCCCCCTGCTGAACAGCAGAAACTGGTTAACGAAGCCAAGGCCATCATCAGGAACTTGCACTGGACAGACGCTGTACAGCTCACTGCTCTGGTCATGAACAATCAGGTCATACAGCAGAAGCTCTTGGACATGATAGTCACCTATATAACCAAGGAGCTGGGGGCTGTGATCCGCTATGAGGACTAGGCCACTCTACCTGGGGGATGTTTCTATGGCTCCCAGAAAGTGACCTGGGAGTGGGGGATGCCTGACAGGTACCTCTGAGTATTAAGCAGGAGTGTGAGTACATCCTGCTGGATTGTCCTCTGATGGAGAGGTGTGTGCTGTTGAAAGGTATAGGCTGTTGGCATCCACAAACAGCTTGGGAGGCTGATCCTGTGGCTCAAACAGAAGTTCTTACATTGGCTGGCTAACTGTGACAGATGCCCCTCTTCCTGTGAAGAAGACCTCTAGGTACCTGTCACTGGATTAGACCCCCATAGGTTATGGTATCTTGGGGTTCAGAGCCAGCTCTTGCCAGGATTGTGATTACCTTCTGAGTGTTCCCTGTCTTCCCCAGGGACTTCCCAGTGGTCTTATGATGACAGTGGTTCCTACTTTAAGTGAAGCCACAGCTGCCGGACAGTTTCTGTACTTGACTCTCTAATTTCCAGGCTGTCCTGAGTGTCTCTGATTAAGTTTCTAGAGCTGTTTGCCTTGTTATGGAAAATCATGACATTTATCTTTTACTTTTATTGTCAATTCTGGGCACTTTTAATTATAATTTTAGGGTGTAAGTAAATTAACTCCAATGTATTTTTCTTACTGTGTTGCCTAGGCTGGCATTGAACTCTTGGGTTTAAGTGATTTTGCTACATAGCTACAACTGTAGGCTTGTGCCACCATACCCAGCCTTACCTCAAAGGCTGTTGTGTCAGCCACTTCAGATAAGTTAGTCCTTTCACGTTCTCTGTCCCAGATCAGTTCCCCCTCTGCACTGGCTCCAGTCTACACTTCACTCATGTGAAAAGCCAAAATTAACAATGAATTGAGTTCAGAGACCATAAGTTAGCCAGGTGCTGTGATGCACATCCAGGGTCCCAGATAAGTGAAAGGCCAAAGCGAGAGCATCTTTCATCCCAGGAGTTCAAGACCAACCAGGACAACATAGAGGAAACCGGGAGAAAGGAGGTGTGGACATAAGTCACCGTCTTACTTGTCTTTTATTTGCAATCACAGAATCAACATGCGGTGTGTGTTCTGATGAGCTAGATTGAGGAGGTTAAAGAGGAGACTAAGGGAAGGGCAGGAATAACAACATGAAGGTCAACCCACAAGTAGGCACCTTACCACCTGGGGTGAAAGTGGCCTTTTAGGGGTTTGGCTACCTTCTCTCTGATTCCCCTAATTGACAGCAGCTCAGACCTGAAAAGTAGCTTGTTTGATGGTTTTGTTTCCTGGTGGTGCAGTGGATGGAACCCAGGCCCCCCATAAGCTAGGTAAATTCCTCCAGCGAGCCCTGCTTCAGCCCTCTTTTTGGAGATCCAAGGCAAATGCTGTAAAGCTAAGCCTAGTCCCAGCCCATGATGGCTCAGTTTTGCTTTGGCTCCTTGGTCCTAGTGCTGGAGCTCAACCATGACACCGTGCACTGGATTAAACCTTTGACTCTTCTTTTATTCCCCTATGAGAGATGTGCACTCAGGGAGGAAAGGAGCTGGCTGTCTTGGTCACCTCTCCTATCTCCAGCTTGTCCCTGCTCGGCACTGTGACTTCTATTTCAATGCTATGTATTCCGTATCTTTCTTTTGTTGTTGTTTTTTGTTGTTGTTTGTTGTTGTTGTTGTTTGTTTTTTTTTCTTTTCATGTTTTGTCTGCATTTATGAAAGTACAATATATATGTGTGCGATTCCCACAGATGCCAGAAGGGGGCACTGGACATCCTGAAACTGGAGTTACTGACTAAGCAGTCATTTAGGAGCTGGGAATTGAACCCAGACCCTCTGCTAAAGCAATAATGGCTAAACCAACTTCCTACCTCTAAGTATTGGCTTCTCAAAACCGGGTTTCTCTGTGTGGTTTTGTTGAACCTCAAACTCAATGTCCTCCTGCCTCTACTCCCCCCCCCCTCCCAGTGAAAGGATTATAGAGATATACCAATATGAAGGGGCATCTATGTATATTTTTGGGGGGGGTCATTGTTTTGAATTCACTTCCTATGAACTCCTCTGGGAAGAGTACACATGACAAAGGAAACCTAGAATTAAATTGCAAGCATCTTAAAGCCACAGAGCTACTAACCACCAAAGCCAAGTTCATCCTGGAGTCTCTCGAACCCAGAGCCTTCACTCAAACACCATGTGGTTTCACAAAGGAATTTTGGGACATGTTTTCCACATGAAATGTTTTTAGTAAGTGTATGCTGCTTCTGAAGTGTCAGGACGACAAACAGTGTTTCTTTTGTGTCCTGGCAGTGGTGGGTCTTTGAGACAGGGTTTCTCAATGTAGCCCTGGCTGTCCTGGAACTCCCATTGAGGACCAGGGTGACCTCTAACTCTGACTTGTCTGTTTCTGCCTTCTGGGTGCTGGGATTACAGGTGTGATTCACTGGTTTGGAGCCACAGACAATGCTCCTCTCCCCAAGTATTTCCTGATGTATCTTCTCTTTGTTTTCAAAACTACAACCCAAATGTCTTCAAATTATTAATAAATTACTTTTCCTTGAAAAAGCCGCTTTCTGTGTACTTGGTATGAATCACTTCTGAGAATTAACAGAAAAGGGAAGGTGGTTTGATTTGTGTCTTTACAGGATGGGAAAAAGCTGCCCAGCTTAGGCTGGGGCTGCTAGTCTTGATTTGCCTCCTCCAGCCCTCTGTGCACAAGTCCCATGCAGGTAGTTCTGGGACCCAGATTCCATCCATGGCTGCAGCCCAGGACTTTGGCAGCCAGAGGCAGATGCTGGACTGAGGGCCTGGGGATTCCTGTCTGACCTGTGTCTGATGGAGCAGCCCTCAAGTACGGGTACCTTGACCACCAGTTCTGCTGTGACTCAGTGGCACCAGGACCAGCACCCCACCTTCTGCAGTCCTTTCTTTGAGGAGCTGAAAGCATTTCTCTGTTTTCCCTCATGATTGCTTCTCTGTTCTTGCTCTAAAGGTATTTGTAGCCCTGTACCTTTTTTTGTTAAACTTTGGTTTAAGTAAATAATAGCTGCCTGGCTCTCTTAAATGGGGCCAGTGGAGAAAAATGGTGAAAGGCAGTGTCGTGGGCTGACTCACAAGCAGCCATTGATGCATTCAAATCTGTGCTTAGCGCTGCTGGGTTTGCCTTGAAGTGATTGGTTTGATTCAGTTTAGTTTGGGGTTATTTTTAAGACAGGGCTTCGGTGTGGAGTTAGATGCTGTCCTCAAACTCATGATCCTCCTGCCTCAGCCACCTGAATACAAAGATCACAGGCATGAGCCACCATGCCCACCTTTAACTTTTTTTAAAACAATCTTAGAAACCGTTCATTTGCTTTTATTTGTTCATGATTTTTCCCAAAACATAGAATAATCCATAAATGTATAATCTTTCAGTGATATACTCTACCAAATTTGTCCTTCTTTGTAAAATCATATATATATTTGAACGTGATTGGGTGTTTAGCCTATGTGTATATATGGACAAAAGGCATGCCCAATGTCCACATATGCCAGTAGAAGGCATCTGATTTTCTGGAATTAGAGTTATACACAGTTGTGATCCACCAAACAGGTGCTGGGAATTGAACTAGGGTCTCCTTGAAGACCATCCTATGCTTTTAACTACATAGACATCCCTCTAGCCAAAGTTGATATTATTAAAGGCAATTTCACAGTCCTCAAACACTGGCAATGGTTACACAGTATCCTTTACATCATAGCATGGATGGGGTGTGTTTTAGGCCAGTTCTTACCAACCAAGCACTTGCAATAAATATGCATATGTGGCTGTCTCTGTATTTTGGACTTTGAGTCTTTGGATTATGACAGATTCCTCAGAGCAAAATGGCTGGATTTAAATTTATGTGCTGCTCAGTCAAAATCTTTCATTAATTTACCCTCCAAGATTTGGTGTGCAGGTTTTGTTGCATCCTCTCCAGCAAACCAACTATCTGTTTAATCTGGTCCAGGCCTCCCTGGGGGGGAAGGGCTCTCTGCAGGGCTGTGTAACCACTGGTGCTGGTGGCAGCAGGTGGCAGCAGGTGGCAGCAGGTGGCAGGGCATACCCGGGGGTGTGACACCCACCTGCTTCCCCTGGGGAGGAGGCAAAGGGGAGCAAGCTGAGCCTGGGACCCTGCAGTTATAAAAAGCAACCATCTGGGTGGCAGCTGGTTATTAACCTGTGTGGGGCGCTGAGGAGACAGCGCCAAGGTGTATTTTCAGCAAGACTCGACTTTGATTCTGTCATGTCAGACACAGTCAGAGCCTGGAACTAACTAAGCACACGTGGAAGGATGCAGGGCAGAGGTCCTATGGCCAGGGATGCAGGATTAAGAACCCCTTGGTCTAAAAAGGAGCCAAAGAGGCAAGGATGTGGCACCATCTAGCAGTGTACTGTTCACTTTTCTGCAGCTGGGTCGCTGCGCCCTCTAGTGGTGTTTACCTGTGTCAGGCGCTGACTTTGATTTTCTCAAGTCAAACAGAGCCTGGTAAGAAGCACAGGGGAGGGATGCAGGGAAGAGGTTCCATGGCCAGGGATGCAGGATCAAGACTCCATACCCGAAAAACGAGGCAAGGTGGTGAAGCTGGGTGTGACCACTCAGCCGAAGATTATGAGGCACCGTCTAGCAGTGAACCGCTCAATTTTTCTCAGCTGGGTCGCAGCGCCCTGTGTGATGACCATTGAAAACCCAGGATGCTGCCACAGTGGGGTGTGGTTTATGAGTTGTGATGTCTAGGGTTTGAGGAATTGCTGAGCTTTTAACAATCCTAGTGAAGAACAGTGACTGGGTCTTATGCAGCCTTTTTTGCATACAAAATGCCAGGATTCATCTCATCCTCATCTGTATGAAGTCTCCAGTTGGAGGGTTGGGAGGAGATAAGTAGCTTCATTAGCCAGAAGGGGCTTTGGAGGCTGTTATGATAATATGGCTCAGAAGACTGGGTTCTGGCTTGACTTGCTGAATCACAGCCTTGAGGTAAGTTCTGGCTACCTCCAGCCTCAGCAGAGGAAGTGGGGATGGGGTGGATTTTGTTTTTGTTTTCGTGTTTTTTTTCTTTTTCTTTTTCTTCTTTTTTTCTTTTTTACTGTTCATGGGCTAGCCATTCGTTTATTATTTTGTATTTCAATGTTTTTGTTTTACTATTTTTTAAGATTTGGTGTATATGTATGAGGTTTGCTCTTATGTATGTCTGTGTCTTGTGGATCCTGGAAGTGAATTTATGTGTGGTTATGAGTTGCTATATGGGTGCTGGGAATTGAACTTAGATTCTCTACATAAACAAGTGCTTTTAGTTGTTGAGCCATCTTTCCTCACCCTGAGCCCTGCTTCCTCATCCCTCCCATGAGAACAACCCCTGTAGGCTGTGCACAGCCACTCCTGTTCATCCCTCTGCCACCAGGATGGACTGTCCCTCTGAAAACAGGAAGCAAAGAAAACTCCTCCTCCCCCAACTGGTTGCAGTTGGGTATTTAGGGTATTTTGTCACAGAGTGGAGGTAGATGGATTTTAGGAGGTGTGATTTACATCTCAATAAGACTGTTAAGGGGACCAGGAGAGGGTTCATATGTTAATAGCACTGGCTCCCTGTCCTGAGCCCTGGGTCCTCAGCACCCACAGGGTGGCTCACAAGCATCTGTAACTCTGGTTTCTGGGTATCATACTCCCTCTCCAGACCTGCATGGGGACCAGATATGCATGTGGTGAAAAGACATACATGTAGACTCAACACCCACAGACATAAAATAATTATTTTTTAATTAAAAATTAAGACTGCCAAAACACCAACCACTCAGCAGAGCATTGGTGGCACAGGCCTTTACCCAAAGACTTGAGATGCAGAGGCCGGAGGATCTCTATGAGTTAGAGGTCAGCCTGTTCTACAGAGGGAGTTCCAAGACAGGTTCCAAAGCAGTACAGAGAAACCCTGTTTGGAAAAAACAAAACAACAACAACATAAACAAAAACCAAAAGAGTACAGGACCTTCCTGTGGCACCTGTGCCCTCTCCCACTCCCTGCCCATTTGTCTCCATCCTTCCTATTGTAATAGGACCCCTCAGGGGCATTTCCAGTGCTCATTATCCTGGGCCTGTGTTTTCCCAGGAGCCATCTTATCTCTGGCCCCTATTTTACCAAACCTGAGCTAGGTCTCCATTTCACCTTCCTCAGCTGGTGGGTGGGGGTGGGGCAGCAGGATGCACAGTTGATGATGCCAAAATCATTTCCTTGATTCTGGATACTTTCTCTGCCGTTCTTTTCTTCCTTCCTTCCTTCCTTCCTTCCTTCCTTCCTTCCTCCCTCCCTCCCTCCCTCCTTCTCTCCCTCCCTTCCTCCCTTCCTTCCTTCCTTCCTTCCTTCCTTCCTTCCTTCCTCTCTCTCTTTCTTTATTTCTTACTTTTTTTTGGCACAGGGTCTACTGGCTCTGGTGACCTGGAACTTACTATGTAGACTAGGCTTGAAGGGGCCAGGCTCTCACCCAGCCCCCTGCTTTAGCAGCCATGACAGGCTGCAGAAAACACCCTGCAAAATGCAGGCCTCTGACTTAGAATCTTTTGCTGAGTTTCTGGCCTACTGACCTTGCTTGACTTGCCCCATTCACTAGGAAGTCAGATACCCTGCATATGGCATGGAATCAATCAGAAGTTAGCTAGTGAGCTCTGGATGTGCTCTATGGTAATAGTGGCAGAACATGGGGGCGGGGCATACAGAGCATAGCAAGCCCCCTGGGAGGGCCTATTGACCAATCAACACAGGACAGGTCACCGAAGCTTGGAAATGCACCAATCCTGGCACTGTTGTGGACCCCAAGACTCTCCTTCCTCTACCCAATAAATTCTCTGCCTTGAGACCCTTTCAGGTCCTTCTCACTCCACCTAACGTATGGAATGGACAGACAGAAGACCTGAGTTAACTTGTTAATTATTAAAGACTAAGCTGGTCTTTGTCAGCACTGGAGAGGCAGAGTCTCACTCTATGAGTTAGAGGACAATGTGTTCTACAGAGCTAGCTCCAGGATAGGCTCCAAAGCAATACAGAGAAACCCTGTTTTAGAAACAGCAACAAAAATTATTACAGATCCTTTGTTTTGCATCAGAATGGGTCTCTTGGTGATTTGGGAGATCAGTATTTGTGCACAACAGTCTCTTCTCGAACTCACAGAGGTCCACCTGCCTCTGTATCCCTAGCACTGAAATTAAAGCCATGTGTCACCTCTCACCTGTCCCCTCAGAAAAGATTAAAAAAAAAAATAAAAAAACCATCAGAGTGGGTATTGTTTTGCCAACCAAGTGACCCCCACACAGCTTCAAGGAGCCATCAGCATCTGAGTGCAAGCAAAGGAAGGTGTTTATTTGGAAAAACCAGCTAGCTGGGGGCTTCGCTGGGTGGGGAGAGTTGAAGCCTGGAACTGAAATGCAAGGCATTTTCAAAGAGCAAAGAACAGGAAAGAATAGACAAAGGTGCCTTAACTGTCCTCTGCTCAGGCGGTGTTGATTAACATATCCTGGTGTCTGGCAGAGGTTATCTAGTTCCCTATTCATTTAAGTACATCCTGGGATCTGTGGCATTTATGACTGGCAGGTAGGGGAGGCTACCTGGTTGCCAGTTTTCTTAAGAATCAAAGAGGTGAGGAGTGATGTTTACACAGCTGGTGATGAGCTAAGGCTCCCCTCTCGTGGATTCTGTTCATGACTTCCTGTGCCAAAGAGTAGAATCAGTGGTCACTTACTTAGCAGGGGGCTTTTGATTTTTCTCCTTACAGGTGCCTTTAGGAGGGCCTTACTAAGGTATGCCACTAAGCAAACATGCCTCCCACAACAGATTTAGTTCAAGAAGTTTTTTTGGGGAGGGGGAAGGGGGACAGTGAAAGATGGAAAGGCCTCAGAGTGGTCATATGAGAGGCACTGTATACCTGGGTTTGTTCAGATATTTTCAGACAAAAATGTAAAGCTAAAACTGTACAATTATTAAAATGGACATGCTGTTTTATTCTGACTCCACTTTTTTTTTCTTATTTTACATATCCATCCCAGTTCCCTCTCCCTCACCCCAACACTCCCATGCCTCCCACCACAGCCCTCTCATCTCATTCTCCTTCCCCCACTCCCCAGGGAGGGTGATGCCTTCCAGGAGGTGTCAACAAAATCTGTCAAGTCATTTAGGGGAGGTACTAGGCCCTCCCCCCTGTCTCTTATTTAAGGGAGTACCTCTCCATGGGGAATGTGTTCCCAAAGACCTTTTGTGCACCAGGGATACATCCTGATTCCACTGTCAGAGGTCCCTTAGACTGCCCAGGCCTTCTAACTGAGACCTGTTGCGGCAGGTCTCGCTCCCCGGTCCTGCCGCCATTGTCCTGCAACCACGTGTGCCCTAAATAACACTCCGAGACTCTGTATTTGCTACAATCCTGTTGGCCAATTACCATTACTGTTTATGGGCTAGCTCTGTCTTAATGATTAACCCATTTCTACTTATCTAAGTATTTCCACGTGGTCGTCTTATCGGGGAGCCGCGCGGCAGGCGTCTGCTTCTTCCCGGAGCTACATCTTCACTCCAACTACTTCCTCTCTCCTCCTCCTGGTCTCCTAGCCCCGCCTATCTTGTTTCCTATTGGCCACAGAGCTTTATTAACCAGTATGAGAAACATATATACAGAATAACATCTCCCATCATCTCCTCTTTTCTGTCTAAAGTAAAAGAAGGGGTTTAACCTTAACATAGCAAAATATACCATACAACAGTTATCAAATAAGAATCACAGTTAACAATATTTAGTCCATTAACATTTTGTAAGACTTAAAGAAAATATCATCTATCCTATCTTTGTGAGTCTAAAGTCCTATATGTAACTTAGCTTTAATCCTAACTAAGGAAAATTATAATCATAACTATCTGTCTTCAACTCCATCAAAGACCACAGAAGGATAATATATAAACTCTAGAAATGACAGAGACAACTCATTGCCTGGTCAGTCACCTGAAGTTCTTCTGTAATGTTCCATCTTCAGCCCATAGGCCATAGTGTGTGTCCAGACTCCTCAACAAGGCAGGAAACTTTTCTCTGTGTCCTGTAGACTGTCTGGCTGTCTGGCAGCCTCTTCCATGAAGCAGGAATCCTGTAGCAATGTCCATCTTGCACCTTTTTGTGGGTCCTGCATGTCCAGTTTCTACAACATAAAGTCAAACAGTCCAGAAGAGCAGTACCTTGCCCAAATGGCTAGTCTTGCCATATTAGAAGCAAACTTCATAATGTGTTTCTTCGATGTCCATCTTCCTTTCTTCTGTAGGTGGTGTTACCAGGAGCAGTTGTGCCTCACTGTCAAGAAAAACCCTAAACCATTTTAAATGCCATATTCTGTAGGTCTTTGAAAGGTTTGAAGAATGCCTATTCATCTCAAATACGTCTCTGTATATCTAGAAATCCTAACTAACTTAACTCCAAGCTTTGACCATCATAGGTAACTCTCTATAATCTGTATTAATTTATACATTACATTTTCCAATGAGCTATATAAACACAATACCTAAACAAGAGGAGAAATATACATATTACAAAATTGACCTTAAATTGTATCAATAAAAGAAAATCCATTTCAAAGCAAAGTATTCATATCTATACCATAATTCCCTTTTTACCTTTAAAAAGATTGTTTGTGGTTATAGCCATTTATAACCAAGTCCATTTAAATGAAAACAAACATTTATAAACAATATTTGGGAATTTGGGCGTCGTTCTTTCCAAACTACTTCCTGCTGGTAGAGGGCGCTGTCATGGGGGTCCAAAGAAGACGCAGAAATCTTGGCTGTAGTGGGCTGAAATGTTGCAATGTCCTGTTGACGTTGCTTCAGGAGGTCTTGCTTGATCAAACCACATAAGTCTGGAAGAAATCCATAGCTTTTCATTTTCTGTGGAAACAAAAATAGAAATCCTTTTCCCCAGTAACTTGTCCTTATTCTTAAATTTTTGAGTCAAAGCATTTTTAAAATACATAAATTGAATTAATCCAGCAGCATTTCTTTTATCAGTAGTTGTTATTTTCTCAGCAATCAAATAATTTAAAGACAACAGAAGCGCGTATAGTATCCAAAATTTCTCTGTGTTTTCCATCTTTACGTGGCTTTTTTATTACTCTATTTCTTCTACTTCTATTTTGAGACAGGGTTTCTCTGTGTAACTTTTATCTGTACTGGAATTCACCGCATACCAGGTTTGCCCTGAAATCACAGAGATCTGCTTGCCTCTGTCTGCCGAGTGCTGGGATTAACATCCATCCATTTTACTTTCTTTTTTCTTTTTTAAATCATTGTATCCCGTTTCTTTTTTCTCTCCCAAGCCAGCGTATTTTTTAAAACATAGTGTAAACCTTTATTGCAGCTCTCCTACACACCAATGAATTGTTAGCAGAGCTCTTTAAAAGCCAGGCGGCTTTTTGCCGCTTATGCTAATTTTGGAAACCTCTCTTAAAGGAGCCGCGCAAATCTCTGTCTACAGCAAAACAAATCCAACCAAGAAAATGCTGCTACTAAGAAGTCTTGCTAGTCTCTGTTCCTTTGTTTCTAAAACATTTCTTAAGCTCTTATTAATTTTAAGTGAAAGTTCTTATAGCCACGTTGGGCGCCATTTGTAGCATGTATGTTTCCGCCAGCCCGCCAGCCCGCCAGCCCGGGCCCATCCCACTTCTGACACCATTATGTTGCGGCAGGTCTCGCCGCCGGCCTCCCGGTCCTGCCGCCATTGTCCTGCAACCACGTGTGCCCTAAATAACACTCAGAGACTCTGTATTTGCTACAATCCTGTTGGCCAATTACCATTACTGTTTATGGGCTAGCTCTGTCTTAATGATTAACCCATTTCTACTTATCTAAGTATTTCCACGTGGTCGTCTTATCGGGGAGCCGCGCGGCAGGCGTCTGCTTCTTCCCGGAGCTACATCTTCACTCCAACTACTTCCTCTCTCCTCCTCCTGGTCTCCTAGCCCCGCCTATCTTGTTTCCTATTGGCCACAGAGCTTTATTAACCAGTATGAGAAACATATATACAGAATAACATCTCCCATCAGAGACCCATGTTCAGGTGGTTTGATTAGGCCCAATACTGGATTCCCAGGTATCATTCTGGGGTCCATTATCTTCTCCTTGTTCAGATCAGCTGTCTCTGTGAGTATCTGTAGCCTGGTCTTGTCCTCCCTCTCTGCATCTGGATTTTAGTTCTACTCAGTGTTTAGCTGTGGGTGAATGCTTCTGTTTCCATCAGCTACTAGATCAGGACTCTTGTATGAATCTCTTAAATTCTTCCTTGTATCCATAGTTTCTCTGGAGGTGTGAATTATGGGCTGGTGATCCTTTGCTCTATGTCTAAAATGCATATATGAGTGAGTACACACCATGTTCCTCTTTTTGTGGCTGAGTTACCTCAATCAGGATGTTTTCCTTAAGTTCCATCCATTTGCCTTCGAATTTCAAGATTTCATTTTTTTTTTTCTGCAGAGTAGTATTCCATTGTGTAAATGCCCCCCATCTTCTTTATCCATTCTTCAGGTGAGGGGCATCTAGATTGCTTCCAGGTTCTTGCTGTTACATATAATGCTGCTGCGAACATAGTTGAACAGATGTCTTTGTTGCATGGATGTGGATCATTTGGGTATATGGCTAATAGTGGGATTGCCGGGTCCTGGGGTAGGTAGACTGATTCCCTTTTTCCTGAGGAAACGCCATACTGATCTCCAAAACAGCTGTACAAGTTTTACACTCCCACCAGCAGTGTAGGTGTGTTCCCCTTTCTCCACATCCTTTCCAGCATAAGTTGTCATTTGTGTTTCTAATTTTAGCCATTCTGGCAGGAGTAAGATGGTATCTCAGAGTTGTTTTGATTTGCATTTCCCTGATGGCTAAGGATGTTGAGCACATTCTTAAGTGTCTTTCAGCCTTTTTGAATCCTCTATTGAGAATTGTCTCTTCAGTTCTGTACCCTGTTTTTAAATGGGGTTATTTGGTGTTTTGGAGACTAGTTTCTTGAGTTCTTTGTACATTTTGGAGATCAGCCCTCTGTCAGATGTAGGTGAAGATCTTTCCCCAGTGTGTGGGCTGCCGTTTGTTCTTCTCAACTGTGTCCTTTGCCTTACAGAAGCTTCTCAGTTTCCCATTTATCAATTGTTGATCTCAGTGTCTGTGTTACTGGAGTTATGTTCAGGCAGTGTTCTCTTGTACCAATTTGTTCAAGGGTACCTCCCCCTTTCTCTACTAAGAGGATCCTTGTGAATGGATTTATGTTGAGGTCTTTGATGGATTTGGACTTGAGTTTTGCGCATGGCAATAGTCACGGGTCTATCTGCAGTCTTCTGCACACCATTATCCAGTTGTGCCAGCACCATTTGTTGAAGAGGCTTTCCTCCTCCCATTTTATACTTCTAGCTGTTTTGTCAAAAATCAGGTGATCGTAGGTGTGTGGGTTAATATCAGGATTTTCTATTTTATTCCATTGGTCCACCTGCCTATTTTTGTGACAATACCATGCTCTTTTCAGGACTATCTTTATTATTTTTGTTCCTTTTTTCCCTCCAGTTAGTGACTCTCACGTAGGTGTGCATGGGTGAAGTGAACACCTCATTTTTTTTATTTCCCTCTAAATCCTGAGGGAACCTTTTGAGTATGGTACCTTCCCCTGAGCTTCTCTGCACCCTCCACTCTCTCAACTGTTGGCTCCTGTTACTGTTTATGTGAGGTTTACCAGCTATTCTTTTATGCTTTGTTTTTCAATTATAACAAATGTCTTAACTCTTTCCTACCCTTCTGGGTCTGGCTAATCCTTGTTCTGTTCTACGATTTATTGCCCAGAGAAGTGGAGTCCAAAGCTCCTTCCAATGCTCTCTGTGCTGCTTTGGTGTACTTTGTGGACCTCCTAATTTGCAGCCCCGTTTGATCTGTCTCCTACACTCACTGTTTTATCATATCTTGTCTTCTTTGCATCAGACTGATTGTACCAGTTCTGCACATACTCATCACATCTACACACCAGTCTTATTTTTTGAGTTGTCATAAACCTCTTTACCAAAGTTGCAACCTCCATGCTGCATGCGACCCAGCCCCTCCAGTCACAGCTGCTGCCACCTGCGAAGGGGAGAGAGGGGTTGGGGATGGCACTTCCACCATTAGCTGCTTGGATTCAGAATTCCTCTCCTCTCTACTTCGGCTGCCCACCCTGACCAAATGCACTGTGGCCCTCGTCCAGGCCACCCAACAAGGCTCCTGGCTCAATTCCTCTTGGGACTGCTATAACACCGGTGCTATTCACCCTGTTGTTCTGCATTGCCAGCAGGCTGTAACTTCCCAGCCTGGGAGCCACAGCAGCAGGAAATATTATGTTTTTACACAGGGGAGGAAGGAGTCTGTTCTATGTTAATTTCTGTCTGGGGTAGCGTTTATAGGGGAGAGACAACAGAAGTAGATCACATAAATAAACATCACAGTTAGACAGAGGACCCAACACAGAGACTTACAGACACAAGGTTATCTCAGATTCAGATGGCCTGGCCCACCGCACCCCATTTCTGTCAGAGGGTCTATAATGCCAAGCACAGTACAGATGTGAGGTGACCTTCCCAGTATCTTCACCTTCAGATGGCAGGTTGACCCAACCCTCCCCTGGATCCCTGCCCAGATGGGAATTTGAGGCTTCTCATGAATTCACCAGGACTGACCCTTTAGTGCATCCACTGAGGTACTATTGACCTGTGTACAGATTCACATGTCCACTGCTTGACCAGAAAGAGAACCTATTTTCAGACAGACAGACAGACAGACAAACAGTCAAGCTGACTAACAGACAGACATAGGTACATAGAACTCTCACCCTCGCCAAGACCTAAACCTTTCAGTGTCAGGGGTCCTGGGAGACTGGAAGAAATCCCGGATTAGCCCCAGATGTTGTGCCAAAGGTTTTGTTTTGTTATTTGAGACAGGGTCTTGGAATGTAGCCCTGGCCCATCTGGAACTCTCTATGTAGTTCATGCTGACCACAAACTAAGAGATCTGCCTGTCACTGCCTCTTGAGTGCTAGCATTAAAGGTGGGTCCCAAATGATGGGACTATGGATTTATGCCACCTCGTCCTACTTGGTGGCTTCATCACAGACTGCCTTGTCCGTTAGGGAACTGTGTGTGACATTTTTAGCCTTCATTCATCATTTGTGTGAATGTCCTCTATCCTGTCCTCTCTTCTGCACTGAACTATTTTCCTTGCTCCCTGCATCTCTACTCGCCTCCTGTGCTTTCTATTCTTAGTCATAGGAGAGACGGTCTGGTTTCTAATGTGCCACCAGAGGGCGCACTCGGGGCGTGGAGTCACTGAAGCGCCTCACTGGGTGCAAGCAGAGGAGGAGCAGAGAGCTGACCTAACCTTGGCCTTGGTGAATTTGGTTTTCGAAAGCAACTCAAACTCAGGCAATTGGAAGACAGATAGGTGGGGCTCAGCCGGTCTTCGGGCTCAAAGTCCTCTCCAGACATTCTCCATTAGGTTCCAGCCAACCAGAAGCCAGGATGGTGGAGCACCAGGGTTCTTTTTCAGACCTGGTGGAGCTTGAGGACCTGGACCTGTTAGAACCTAGGGTCGCAGAGCCTGAATACGTGAAGTTGGAGCCAGGGTGGAAACGGTCTATGAGCGACTCTCTTGAGCTGGCAAAGCGGAGCCGCAGGCGCAGACGGTGGCTGGCCTCAGTTTTCCCACGATCCAGGACACCAGAACGGTAAAAGTGTACACCGTCTTGACTCTACGGTGTCGGGCACATTGCAGGGCCTGTCCATCTCCGTGGGAAGGAACTGAGACCCGGACAGGTGTAAGCTGCAGTGCCAGGTTAGAGTGCAGCAAGCATCAGCAGGGTGTGCAGGAGCGTGCATGCTCTGTGCGGTGGCTCCCACAGCTTAGTCTTAGTGGACTACAGGAACTGGGTGCTAGCTTAGAGATGGTCAGGTCTGGATGTCAGGGGCACAGCAGGCCATATTATTTGGAGCTGTGATTGAAAAGTGTTCTGCTACGACTAAGTAAGTAGAACGTGTGCATGTAGGCAGGGGCGAGGCCCAGGCAGAGGGCATTGCCCTGCAGATTTTACCAGTGCGGGGTTTCAGCATCTGGCCAGCCCAGTGTGCCTGCCATGTAGCGAACTCACCACTGTTGCCTGCTGGTCTTTCAAGAGAAATCAAGAACATCTAAGGGTGAAGATTTGTCACTGCTGGTCTTGAACTGTGAGTCCTCTTACCTTAGGATCCCCAGAGCTGAAGTTACAAGGGTGTGTCAGGGTGCTCTGGATATCATATTTTTCTTTGCTTTTGTTTTTTGAGACAGGGTTTCTCTGTATTGCTTTGGAATCTGTCCTGGAACGAGCTCTTGTAGACCAGGCTGGACTCAAACTTACAGAGACCCACCCTCCTCTGCCTCCCAAATGCTGGGAGTAAAGGATTGTGCCACCAATGCCGGATTCGCAGTCTTATTTTTCAATACCAACAGTCAAGCTATTAAAAAAGAACTTTGTGTGTGGGAAGAATGGGGTGATGAACTTTGTGAGGCTAGATTACAGCCAGGAGTCGTAAATTCCCAAAAGGGGAACAAGATAGTGACTTCTGGACAACAACTGTCTTTCTGTTTCTTTTCTCCCCCACCACACACTTCCTCCTTCCACACTGGAAACTGGTCTCCCAGCTTTGTCTAATTTTGCTGTAAAGAACATGGAGGTACCCGTTAGGTAGAAGCCCCCTCCCTTGTCCATGACAAGTTGATTGCACTCACTCAGACTGCTGTGCAAAGGGTTGACTTTTCACCTGCTCGGTGTGTGTCCCAGGGCCCTGCTGTCATCTTCCCACTAGCCTGGATGACTAAAACATCAGAGCTCTCAGCATCTGCCTTGCCTGTGGCTGGCAGGTGGACTTGCAGTAGTCAGGACCCATTTTGAAGACAGCATTATTGAAATAGTTGTAGTACTGTGGCAAGTCCCTGCCAATGTGTTCTCATCTTTTCCCTTCCCTTACCGACACAGGTGGCCCTGGGCTGGGAGGAGGAGAAAAGAGCTTGTTTCTTTCAGTCTCTTGGACCTGAAGGATGCAGGGCATACAGCACATGGATCCAGGAGCCGGGCTGAAAACGTTTCTAACACTACAAAGCCTGTTGCTGCTGTACATTCTGGGATTACTCAAGAAATTGAAATCACCCTTGCCTTGTAGCCACAGGCTGCAAAAGCCCAGCTGGAGCATCTCTTGCCCAGCTCCCTGCTCTCTGGCACCTGGTGAAGAGCATGGCTTGTCCTCTTGCACTGATTTAACTGGGCTGGGTGGAGATTGGGAATGACATGTGCATGTCGGTACATCACCTGCTCCATGGGTTTTCAGTTGAAGTTATTCAGAGCAGGTTTGGAGAGAATGGAGGGTGAAATGGGTGGGTACTTTAGCATGATCCCCTTGGGCACAGTTTTGTCTTCTGTAGTATCAGATAACTGCAGCCAAATATTAAGTGAAACTTTTCAATAATAAACAATCCATGAGTTTTAAATCTGTAGTAAGTTTCAAATCACAGGATGTCTAAGTAGTGTGAGAAATCTCATGCCATCCTGCTGCATTCTGCATTCTGCATTCTGCCTAGGATGCAAGTCTTCCCTTTGTCCAGTGTGTCCCAGAGTCTACCCTACCCACACACTAGTCACTCAGTAGCCCTCAATTGTCATGTTGTGTGTGCCCAGTGCATGTGCTCAAGTAACCCATTTTACTTAATGAAGACACCAATGCTGGAGAGTTACTGGGCAAATGACCCAGGGCTCAAAAGCTGGGAGGACAGAATGACCCAGCTTTGCGGCATCTGCTGCGCCCATGCGACTAGAGTACGGAGCTGTCGGAGGGTGTCAGGAATGAAACACTTAACAGACCACGAAGAGAAGTGAAGAGAAGCTGCTGCCATTTATTACAGAGAGTAGTGGGCTTATAAAACACAGCCAAGGAATGAACTCAGCATAGGAGGAAATCATGTACCACCCACACCTGTGGTCAAAGTACAGGACCATAAAGTTCTGAAAACAACCTTGTTAGCTCAACCTCATTTGATGAAAGTTCTACAGCTGGGTGGGGAGGAAGTGAGCTGTAAAGGACAAGTACTTAAATTTCCCAACAGGCATCTACTGGAGTCTCAGGATGTCTTCCTTATGGAGAGTGGGGGAGCTGTTCTATGCATCTCTGTCCTGTCTCTTTCACATGCATCGTCTTGTTATGCAAAAACCGTTTGGGGAGTGCAGAGCTGTTGTCCTTCAGAGACTTGATATGTGGAGTATCTGTATGCTTGTGCTTCAGGACAGGAATGTCATGAGCCTTGTGCTCCTTTGCATGGGTGCTGCCATGTGTGCTGTCCTGCCATCTTCTGAGACCTGGGCTGCACCAGTTTAACTGACAGGTTAAACAAAAAGCAGAACTGAACTGGGAAGTGGTTAGCTACCCTACAGGATAGGAATGTGGTGTTGGTCTTTTGAAGGGAAGACTTTCATCAACAGTTTATCAGGATCTGTAACGAAGCCAGAGACGGCAGTGCAGAACTGTAATGCCAGCGCTTAGGAGGATGATTTAGAAGGAGGAGAAGTCTCAAGAGGGGATGGTGGTGAGAAAAAGTCACATTTCAAGGGGCTGGAACACAACATACTTCTCCTTCTGGGAGTGTCTAGAAGTTCTGAAAAATAGCCTTTGTGACAATGTGGTGGCTCCATGGGTTGTTAAAGGGCTCAGTGCTCCCCAGAGCCATAGAACAATTTTCAGTGAGAAATTCTGCATAATTCTTGGGCATAGAGAGGAATGAACCAATCGAGCAAAGCCTGTTATAACCCAAGGCTGTAGACAATAGCCTAAGACTCCCCTCAGCAGACAGGTACCCCAGCTCCATGGGAGCAGAATGTGTGGGAGTCTTCTAGAAGTGTCAGCTCTGCAGCCTTTTCTCCCCAGGCGAATGAAGTGGTCTGTCATCCCTCTGTGGGGCACAGTGCTCCTTGTCTATGGCTACACCTTTGCCTAATACTTCCCAGCCAGCATGGCAACGTGTCCTGATCCTAGCAAGTTGCTTACAGCCATAATACTTTTGTTTCATTTTGATTGTGGTTTTTCGAGATAGAGTTTCTCTGTGTAGCTTTGGAGCCTGTCCTGGAACTTGCTCTGTTGACATGGCAGGACTTGAACTCACAGAGTTCCAAATTTTTTGTTTGTTTTTTTCTTCCATTTCTTTAAGGTATTTTTCTCATATCCTATTTGAGGGTCTCTATCATTTTCACGAAGTTATTTTTAAGGTCATTTACTTCGGCTTCATCTGCTTTGGACTTCAGTTCTTGTTGGTGTGCAGTTCCTAGATTCTGGTGGTGTCGTATTGGTCTCTCTGTTATTAAATGTGTTCTTGTACTGCCTTCTTCCCATCCCTTCTTCCAGTGGGTGCAGTCAGGTTCTCTCTCCCCTCTCCTTTTCTCTCCTCTCCTGTCCTCTCCTCTCCTCTCCTCTTCTGGTAGGTGTAGTTCTGTTAGGACTACGATGTCAGTATATCTGGATGGTCCAAGCTCTCTTTGATGTCTCAAGCAGAGGCTGTAGGGGTCCAAGATAGAGGAGAGGGCAGGCTCCTGATGATCTGGCGAGCCAGGATGGGACCACTGAAGCAGAGGGTGTAGGAGTTTCAAGATGCACAGCCGACCCAGGGAGTTCCAAGAAAGGATGGGTTGAGGTGTTGGAATGGAGCTGGCCCAAGACTCACCTCAAGCAGAGGGCACAGGGGGCCCAACAGTCAGGTGATGGCAGGTTCTGGATGTTTTTCCATGGCAGGGCATGTCCACTATGCACAGAGCCTACCCAAGAAGTTGTAAGGAGAGGGTGGGATTAATAGACCCAAGTGGCCAAACACTCACCTCACACAGAGGGTGCACGAGGGCCAAGATTGAGAGGAGGCAGGCTCCAGATGGTCCTGAGTGGTGGGGTGTGTCCACTATTTGCAGAGCAGAACCAGTAAGTTCCTTTCAGCCCCATTTTTAACTTCCATCTTAAAGCTAACTCTCTCACTCCTGGCTCTGGGTTACACAGCAGGCAAATGCCAGTGAGGCCACAGAGTCTTGCCCTTTCCCCCCTTTCTGGCTGGATTCGAAGCCTTGTCACATTCGAGAGGCCATGTGGCTGGGACTTTCTTGTCCCTGCCAGGTTTTGTATGTTAAAGGTTGTGGGAGCCACTTGAAAGGCTGTTGCTGTGAGACAGGTCAGGCTTAGCTTGCTAGGGGACTGGTAAAGCCTGTGGCTGTGGGTGCTTCCTCATTTGTGAGAGGTCTAAACTCAATCAGAGGGCAGAAAAGACCTTTCATCCACTCTGCCACTCCCATTTCCTTGTTAGCTGATGTCCAGCTCCTTGGCAACAGAGAACACACAGGATTGGGTGCCCATCTGGCATGCGCAATGCCAAGCAACTTCTTTCTGGGAAGGTTGGTGCTTTCTGTGATGCTAGAAACTCATGCATTTGTGTCAAAATACTCACAAGTCATTATAGCTCTCCCTTTTAGCCACAGAGTATGCTGGTACTCTCCTGTTTTCCCCAAGGCAAAAGCCTGAGGCAAAAGGATTATGGTCCTGAGTATGTAGCAAGACATTATCTCAAAATAAATAAATAAACAAAATAGATTGATCTGGAATATGTAGCAAAAGAGGACTTTCTCAAAAATAAACAAAACCAAAAAAGAAAACCTGGGATTGGAGAGAAGACTCACAGGTTGAGAGCAGTGGCTGCCCCTTCAGAGGACTCAGGTTTCATTCCCAGCACCCACATAGTATCTCACAGCTGGCTGTAACTCCAGTTCCAGGATCGCTGGTCTTCAAGGGCTCTGAACACATGAGGTACACAGACATCTATGCAACAGAACACCTGTACACACATTGGTTAAAGTACACACTTGAGCAAACACTAAACAACTGTTATGAGCTGTTGCTCTATCAGTCTGGTTCCACAGCTGCATCAACCCCAAATAACACACTGAGACACTGTATTAGATATCAAGCTGTTGGCCTGTTACTAGCATTTGTTATTAGCTACCTCTGTCTTAAGTATAAACACATTTCTATTAATCTTAGTGTTTCTACGACATCTTGGCGTACAGGAGAGAGGGTCCAGATCTCTCCTCTCAAGTCCGTACATCTTGACTCCTCTCCTCCACGTCCCACCATTCTCCTTGTCTTCCAGACACACCTATTCTATTTGGCAACAGTGCTTTATTCATTAACTAATAAGAGAAACATATTTACAGAATGACATCTCCCATCAACACACCCATCTCTTTGAATTATCCTTTAAGGTCTACCAAGATGCCCAACATGGTGAATGATGTCATGAAGCTCCTGTGTTCCATTTGTGAGAAGAAAAAAATGAAGGCGGCCATCAGGCACTCTATGAGGGGTGCCTTGCTTACGGGGGCCATGGCCTTAGTCGGTGGTTTGGTTTGTGGCCCACCAGGAATTTTTCTTGGTGAGTGTGTCTTTGCAGCTACAGCCAGCCTTATTTCAGACCTGTAATCCCTGGCCCTGGGGAGGCAGGATAGCCTGTGCTACATAGTGCATTCCAGGCTTCTGGTATGTATGCTTGAGGTTTTAGGAACCCCACAGAAGAACCACTTGGTAAGTAACAGTTGTATGTACCTCATACCCTGAGTGGGGAGTTTATAAGGAACAGTGGCTTCTGTATGTATGTAGTACGTATATGTATGTAGTATGTCCTCACAGTTTCCATGGGATACAATATTCTCTTGGCTTCCATGTTTGCATCTGTCAGACCTGGGAGGCACCTTCCCTCTAGGAATCCACTGGCTCTGCCCTTTCCCTACAGATGTGTCCTTGAGTCTAAAGGTACTGGGGTATGTGGGTCCTACCTTGTTCCCTCTGTACATCATTGTTACAATGTTAGCTGAGAAGGTATGTTGCTGTAAGAAACACCAGGACTAAAAGCAACTTGGAGCAGCTTACAGTTCATTATGAAGAAAGTTAGGGCAGGAATCAAGGCAGGAACCCAAGCAGAAGACATAGATCGCTGCTCACTCACTCTGCTTGCCTTCTCCTGAGATGGCCACCTTGGACCGTTCAGTACAGTTTGGCTGGCATCCCCATCACAGGTGGCCCCATGCCATGTGCCCCTGGGTGGCTTTTTTACTGACTGCTGTTGTGTGCCTACAACCTACGGGGACAGCCCTTCCTTAACCCCAGTCTTCTAGAAGCTATTGCTAGGTGGTTTCAGTCCCCACGTTGGGACAGGCTGGTTAGAGGGAAGCCCTTTAGTACTGAGGCTGGCTTCTGTTCTGTTTTCTCACAAGTGTATCCCTGTGTCCCCTCAATACTTGAATGCCCCAGAACTTCACCTTTTGTGTTCCCAAAATCTGTGGCTTCCGTAGTCCCGATGTCAGCTTCTTGCCACCAAAGGGGAAGTCAAGGCCATTTCTTGTTCCCCAGTGACTCCCTTGACTAAGCACTCCTATGTAAGTGCTTAGGGGAAGCCTGGTTGGGGCTATTTTATCATATACCTGTGTGCTCTCTCTGTTGTGGGAGCCATTATTTACTCACATTGAGTAAGGCTGGTAAGGACTCGCTGACTCTGGCCCCTGGTTGTGGGTAGGTGCCTCATTTTCCTTCAAAATCTCAGGAATTCTCCTTTCTTCAAAGACCTAGGAGTAATTTGTTCATCCATGACCTGATAACCCCCGAATTGAGTGCTATTGTAAGTCAAATATTGATGATTGTGAGGAGTTCACACACATGTGTATAGCGCAGTCAGCTTAAGAGGTTCCATGGTGTCAGGAAGAAGAGTCAGTCAAACCTGTGAATGACTGGTTTTCCTCTTCTGCAATCCTTCTTTTGTTAGAGACTGGCTGCCCCTGTACTGGGAGCCAGGGGAAGTGTCTGCTTCCAGGGGCCAGCCTGTTTAGATTCAGAAAACATGGGTATCGCTGTCTGTCCACTGAGCCCAGCCTACCAGTGGGTTCTCACTAAGCTGTGTTGTCTGCTTACCGAATTGAATATTTATAAAGTGATTTGCTTATTTTAATTTATGTGTAAGGATGTTTTGCCTGCATAGTATGTCCATGCTCTATATACTGCAATACCCACAGAGACCAGAAGAGGGCATCAGGTCCTGTGAAGCTGGAGTTAAGGATTTTTTGAGCTGCCATGTGGGTGCTGGAAAGCAAACATCAGCTCACAGCAAGAGCAGCCAGTGCCCTGGTCTTAACCACTGAGCCAACTTGTCAGTCCCACCCACTCTTTTTGAGCTGTGATCTCTCTGTGTACCTCAAGTTGGCCTGAAACTGTATATTCCGGATTGGACCTCACACCCGAGACCCTCATTGTAGAAGTTGCAGAGATTTTTCAGAAAATCCCCGTGTGTCCCTCACTAGATTTAGTTCCTGTGGGAATGTGTTCTCCGTTCTCAGTGGGGACCAAGCTGTCAACACCAATGTGAACTATTTTCATTGGCCAGACTTTGTACAACAGCCTTGTTTTCCTAGGAGTTGCCCCATTTTTGTTTTGTTTTGTTTTCTTCTTTATTTTTGAGACAGGGTCTGACTATGTAGCACTAGCTGTCCTAGACCTCACTATGTAGACCAGGCTGGCCTGGAACTCACAGAGATCCCTTGCCTCTGCCTCCCAAGTACTGGGATCAAGGGTATGTGACATGTGACACTACCCCAGTTTACACTCTCCTTTGAATGTGTCCATTTTCCTGAGTCTCTTGTGGCCTGTGACAGTTTCCTAGGCTGTGCTTGTCATCATTGGGGTTGGGGAGTGGCGGTCGATGGTCTGTATAATTATCTGCTGTATGATGTGCTTCTCAGTAGTCTTGGGAGGGAGCCCCTCAGATGTGAAGTGTGTTCTGTGGCTGTCCAGAGGTGACATTCTGAGGCACGTCCAGTGAGACTGACTTTGGCAACTTGCTTAAAATCATGTGTGCTGGGTCAAGTTTCTGTTTCTCATCCCTTATTCTGTTCCTTTTTTTTTTTTTTTTTTTTTTTTTTTTGGTTTTTGGAAACAGAGTTTCTCTGTGGTTTCAGAGCCTGTCCTGGAACTAGCTCTTGTAGACCAGGCTGGTGTGGCCCTCACAGGGGTCTCTGCCTCCCAAGTGCTGTCGTTAATGGCATCTCACCACCACCCAGCCTGTCATCCCATATTCTGTTCTTTGGGAAAGACTTAAAAGTCCAGCCAGGCTGTGTCTGTGAGCATCTGATTTTTTGTTTTATGCAGTTCACGGGAGACTTTAAAACTCAGACCTCAAGTTCTCAGTGGCAGCCGTTGGCTGCATTCAGTATGACAATAGGTGTTCCTACAGGCAGGAACCTTCTTCCTGAACCACCACAGAACCCTCTGTCCTCTTTAGCAATTGTTATTTTGAGAAACAGTCTTACTATTTAGGCTGTCTTGGAACACACTATGTCACCTAGGCTGGCCTCAAACTCTTCCTAGACGCACCCGCCTCTCTCTCTCTCAAGTGCTGGTTTTAAGAGAGTGTAGCTCCAGACCTGATGCTCTCTTCATCACTTTGGATCACTTATCTGACCTTGAAGGTGTTTAGATGGATACCTCTGCCCCTACTGCTCCTTCCTTCACCTAGTATCCTGCAGCACAGGGCCTGGTGACATGGGATGTTCCATCCTACAAGATCTTCAGGTTCATTAACAGCATGCCTTAACTGTGAACAGAAAGTTACATTTAAAACCAATATTTCTAGGGGCTTGAGAGTTGGCTCAGAGGTTAAGGGCATTGACTACCCTTACAGAAGTACTGAGTTCAATTCCCAGCTACCGCAGCCGCATGGTGGTTCACAGCCACCGGGTGCCCTCCTCTGCCATAAAGGAAGAAAACAGTATACATAATAAATAAATGTGTAAATCTTTTTAAAAAACAGTATTTCTAAACCAGGCAGTGGATATCTACACCTTTAATCCCAGAGGCAGAACAGGCAGATCTGTGTGAGTTCCAGGAAGCCTGGTCTACTGTATGAGTTTCAGGACTGCCTGGGCTATTAGAAAGACAAACCTAGCGTCGAGAAAAATAAAATAAAAGTCAAAAGTAAAAACAGTGTTTGTAGCTGAGGTTATATCTATGTGTTAGAATACTTAGCTGGAATTCCCGAGCCACCCCTCCCAACTCCATCCTACAATATCTGGAAAAGAAGGAAGCAGAAATCTAAAAACAGTGTTTCTAGTCTGGCTTGGTGGCTGACTCACACTTGTGATTCTCAGCTGTGATGCTGTGGCAGTAAGAGCAAGAGTTCTAGGCTACCCTGGGCTATGCAACAAGACTTGGACTCCAATAAACAAAAGCAAGAGACAGTAAAAGTATCTAGCATTGTAAAGGGAGATGGTAAATTAAATTACATTGGTTTTTGTTTTCTTTGTGAGAGAGTAAATACAGAGAGTCTCCCAGTGAAACACCTGAGCTGTCTCCAGGGTCATTTCCCATGTGAGCTCTCTGGGGATTTCCTAGCCTCTGGGGCTTGTTTCCTGCCAGCCACTGATTTTGTATCCTCTTGTCACAAGCCTGAGTTATTTTGGAAGGGAGACCTGCAAATGAGGAAATACCCCCACTGGGCTGGCCTGTGGGCAAGCTCCCTGTGCTTTTTCTTGATTGATATTGTGGAGGAAGAGTGTGACTCACTGTGGACAGTGCCATGTCTGGGCTGGTGGTTCTGGGTGCTTTAGGAAAGCAGGCCAAGGGAGCCAGTAAGCAGCACTCTCCATGCCTTTGCCTCAGTTCCTGCCTCAAGTTCCTGCCTTGAGTTAGTTCCTGCCCTGAACTTCTGTCAGTGATTGAGTGTGACCTGAGAATTATAAAATGAAATAAACCCTCCCCCCCCAGAGTTATTTATTGTCGTGGTGTTTTATCACAGCCATACCATGGAAACTACTCAACCTCTCAGCCTGTCCTGCAGGCAAGTGCTTTCTCAGAAGACCATTTCACTGTCAGCCCCGCTTTGTGGAGACAGATTTTTCAGGCATTTCAGGAGAGGGAGGGCTCAGATAGGAAGGGGATCTTAGTGGACACAGGTCTCATGTGGGGAGGGTTAAGTCGGGGGGCATTGGGAGGGACATGCATGGGTGTCATTCACCTGGACAAATGGACTAGAGAGGACCTAATCCTTTGCCCTGCTGGTAATCAGGCTGTGACCTGTTCATGAATGTGCCCACTTGTCATGACAGTGGCTACATTTCTTGGCAAGAAACCATAGCCACTGTTGGAGGTTGAGGCTGACTAATTGATCCCTTCCTTGTTTTCCAGGTGGGGCTGTTGGGGGTCTGTTAGGTGCCTGGATGACAAGTGGACAGTTCAAGCCCGTACCTCAGATCTTAATGGAGCTGCCCCCTGCTGAACAGCAGAAACTGGTTAACGAAGCCAAGGCCATCATCAGGAACTTGCACTGGACAGACGCTGTACAGCTCACTGCTCTGGTCATGAACAATCAGGTCATACAGCAGAAGCTCTTGGACATGATAGTCACCTATATAACCAAGGAGCTGGGGGCTGTGATCCGCTATGAGGACTAGGCCACTCTACCTGGGGGATGTTTCTATGGCTCCCAGAAAGTGACCTGGGAGTGGGGGATGCCTGACAGGTACCTCTGAGTATTAAGCAGGAGTGTGAGTACATCCTGCTGGATTGTCCTCTGATGGAGAGGTGTGTGCTGTTGAAAGGTATAGGCTGTTGGCATCCACAAACAGCTTGGGAGGCTGATCCTGTGGCTCAAACAGAAGTTCTTACATTGGCTGGCTAACTGTGACAGATGCCCCTCTTCCTGTGAAGAAGACCTCTAGGTACCTGTCACTGGATTAGACCCCCATAGGTTATGGTATCTTGGGGTTCAGAGCCAGCTCTTGCCAGGATTGTGATTACCTTCTGAGTGTTCCCTGTCTTCCCCAGGGACTTCCCAGTGGTCTTATGATGACAGTGGTTCCTACTTTAAGTGAAGCCACAGCTGCCGGACAGTTTCTGTACTTGACTCTCTAATTTCCAGGCTGTCCTGAGTGTCTCTGATTAAGTTTCTAGAGCTGTTTGCCTTGTTATGGAAAATCATGACATTTATCTTTTACTTTTATTGTCAATTCTGGGCACTTTTAATTATAATTTTAGGGTGTAAGTAAATTAACTCCAATGTATTTTTCTTACTGTGTTGCCTAGGCTGGCATTGAACTCTTGGGTTTAAGTGATTTTGCTACATAGCTACAACTGTAGGCTTGTGCCACCATACCCAGCCTTACCTCAAAGGCTGTTGTGTCAGCCACTTCAGATAAGTTAGTCCTTTCACGTTCTCTGTCCCAGATCAGTTCCCCCCTCTGCACTGGCTCCAGTCTACACTTCACTCATGTGAAAAGCCAAAATTAACAATGAATTGAGTTCAGAGACCATAAGTTAGCCAGGTGCTGTGATGCACATCCAGGGTCCCAGATAAGTGAAAGGCCAAAGCGAGAGCATCTTTCATCCCAGGAGTTCAAGACCAACCAGGACAACATAGAGGAAACCGGGAGAAAGGAGGTGTGGACATAAGTCACCGTCTTACTTGTCTTTTATTTGCAATCACAGAATCAACATGCGGTGTGTGTTCTGATGAGCTAGATTGAGGAGGTTAAAGAGGAGACTAAGGGAAGGGCAGGAATAACAACATGAAGGTCAACCCACAAGTAGGCACCTTACCACCTGGGGTGAAAGTGGCCTTTTAGGGGTTTGGCTACCTTCTCTCTGATTCCCCTAATTGACAGCAGCTCAGACCTGAAAAGTAGCTTGTTTGATGGTTTTGTTTCCTGGTGGTGCAGTGGATGGAACCCAGGCCCCCCATAAGCTAGGTAAATTCCTCCAGCGAGCCCTGCTTCAGCCCTCTTTTTTGAGATCCAAGGCAAATGCTGTAAAGCTAAGCCTAGTCCCAGCCCATGATGGCTCAGTTTTGCTTTGGCTCCTTGGTCCTAGTGCTGGAGCTCAACCATGACACCGTGCACTGGATTAAACCTTTGACTCTTCTTTTTATTCCCCTATGAGAGATGTGCACTCAGGGAGGAAAGGAGCTGGCTGTCTTGGTCACCTCTCCTATCTCCAGCTTGTCCCTGCTCGGCACTGTGACTTCTATTTCAATGCTATGTATTCCGTATCTTTCTTTTGTTGTTGTTTTTTGTTGTTGTTTGTTGTTGTTGTTGTTTGTTTTTTTTCTTTTCATGTTTTGTCTGCATTTATGAAAGTACAATATATATGTGTGCGATTCCCACAGATGCCAGAAGGGGGGCACTGGACATCCTGAAACTGGAGTTACTGACTAAGCAGTCATTTAGGAGCTGGGAATTGAACCCAGACCCTCTGCTAAAGCAATAATGGCTAAACCAACTTCCTACCTCTAAGTATTGGCTTCTCAAAACCGGGTTTCTCTGTGTGGTTTTGTTGAACCTCAAACTCAATGTCCTCCTGCCTCTACTCCCCCCCTCCCAGTGAAAGGATTATAGAGATATACCAATATGAAGGGGCATCTATGTATATTTTTGGGGGGGTCATTGTTTTGAATTCACTTCCTATGAACTCCTCTGGGAAGAGTACACATGACAAAGGAAACCTAGAATTAAATTGCAAGCATCTTAAAGCCACAGAGCTACTAACCACCAAAGCCAAGTTCATCCTGGAGTCTCTCGAACCCAGAGCCTTCACTCAAACACCATGTGGTTTCACAAAGGAATTTTGGGACATGTTTTCCACATGAAATGTTTTTAGTAAGTGTATGCTGCTTCTGAAGTGTCAGGACGACAAACAGTGTTTCTTTTGTGTCCTGGCAGTGGTGGGTCTTTGAGACAGGGTTTCTCAATGTAGCCCTGGCTGTCCTGGAACTCCCATTGAGGACCAGGGTGACCTCTAACTCTGACTTGTCTGTTTCTGCCTTCTGGGTGCTGGGATTACAGGTGTGATTCACTGGTTTGGAGCCACAGACAATGCTCCTCTCCCCAAGTATTTCCTGATGTATCTTCTCTTTGTTTTCAAAACTACAACCCAAATGTCTTCAAATTATTAATAAATTACTTTTCCTTGAAAAAGCCGCTTTCTGTGTACTTGGTATGAATCACTTCTGAGAATTAACAGAAAAGGGAAGGTGGTTTGATTTGTGTCTTTACAGGATGGGAAAAAAGCTGCCCAGCTTAGGCTGGGGCTGCTAGTCTTGATTTGCCTCCTCCAGCCCTCTGTGCACAAGTCCCATGCAGGTAGTTCTGGGACCCAGATTCCATCCATGGCTGCAGCCCAGGACTTTGGCAGCCAGAGGCAGATGCTGGACTGAGGGCCTGGGGATTCCTGTCTGACCTGTGTCTGATGGAGCAGCCCTCAAGTACGGGTACCTTGACCACCAGTTCTGCTGTGACTCAGTGGCACCAGGACCAGCACCCCACCTTCTGCAGTCCTTTCTTTGAGGAGCTGAAAGCATTTCTCTGTTTTCCCTCATGATTGCTTCTCTGTTCTTGCTCTAAAGGTATTTGTAGCCCTGTACCTTTTTTTGTTAAACTTTGGTTTAAGTAAATAATAGCTGCCTGGCTCTCTTAAATGGGGCCAGTGGAGAAAAATGGTGAAAGGCAGTGTCGTGGGCTGACTCACAAGCAGCCATTGATGCATTCAAATCTGTGCTTAGCGCTGCTGGGTTTGCCTTGAAGTGATTGGTTTGATTCAGTTTAGTTTGGGGTTATTTTTAAGACAGGGCTTCGGTGTGGAGTTAGATGCTGTCCTCAAACTCATGATCCTCCTGCCTCAGCCACCTGAATACAAAGATCACAGGCATGAGCCACCATGCCCACCTTTAACTTTTTTTTAAAACAATCTTAGAAACCGTTCATTTGCTTTTATTTGTTCATGATTTTTCCCAAAACATAGAATAATCCATAAATGTATAATCTTTCAGTGATATACTCTACCAAATTTGTCCTTCTTTGTAAAATCATATATATATTTGAACGTGATTGGGTGTTTAGCCTATGTGTATATATGGACAAAAGGCATGCCCAATGTCCACATATGCCAGTAGAAGGCATCTGATTTTCTGGAATTAGAGTTATACACAGTTGTGATCCACCAAACAGGTGCTGGGAATTGAACTAGGGTCTCCTTGAAGACCATCCTATGCTTTTAACTACATAGACATCCCTCTAGCCAAAGTTGATATTATTAAAGGCAATTTCACAGTCCTCAAACACTGGCAATGGTTACACAGTATCCTTTACATCATAGCATGGATGGGGTGTGTTTTAGGCCAGTTCTTACCAACCAAGCACTTGCAATAAATATGCATATGTGGCTGTCTCTGTATTTTGGACTTTGAGTCTTTGGATTATGACAGATTCCTCAGAGCAAAATGGCTGGATTTAAATTTATGTGCTGCTCAGTCAAAATCTTTCATTAATTTACCCTCCAAGATTTGGTGTGCAGGTTTTGTTGCATCCTCTCCAGCAAACCAACTATCTGTTTAATCTGGTCCAGGCCTCCCTGGGGGGGAAGGGCTCTCTGCAGGGCTGTGTAACCACTGGTGCTGGTGGCAGCAGGTGGCAGCAGGTGGCAGGGAGGGGCATACCCGGGGGTGTGACACCCACCTGCTTCCCCTGGGGAGGAGGCAAAGGGGAGCAAGCTGAGCCTGGGACCCTGCAGTTATAAAAAGCAACCATCTGGGTGGCAGCTGGTTATTAACCTGTGTGGGGCGCTGAGGAGACAGCGCCAAGGTGTATTTTCAGCAAGACTCGACTTTGATTCTGTCATGTCAGACACAGTCAGAGCCTGGAACTAACTAAGCACACGTGGAAGGATGCAGGGCAGAGGTCCTATGGCCAGGGATGCAGGATTAAGAACCCCTTGGTCTAAAAAGGAGCCAAAGAGGCAAGGATGTGGCACCATCTAGCAGTGTACTGTTCACTTTTCTGCAGCTGGGTCGCTGCGCCCTCTAGTGGTGTTTACCTGTGTCAGGCGCTGACTTTGATTTTCTCAAGTCAAACAGAGCCTGGTAAGAAGCACAGGGGAGGGATGCAGGGAAGAGGTTCCATGGCCAGGGATGCAGGATCAAGACTCCATACCCGAAAAACGAGGCAAGGTGGTGAAGCTGGGTGTGACCACTCAGCCGAAGATTATGAGGCACCGTCTAGCAGTGAACCGCTCAATTTTTCTCAGCTGGGTCGCAGCGCCCTGTGTGATGACCATTGAAAACCCAGGATGCTGCCACAGTGGGGTGTGGTTTATGAGTTGTGATGTCTAGGGTTTGAGGAATTGCTGAGCTTTTAACAATCCTAGTGAAGAACAGTGACTGGGTCTTATGCAGCCTTTTTTGCATACAAAATGCCAGGATTCATCTCATCCTCATCTGTATGAAGTCTCCAGTTGGAGGGTTGGGAGGAGATAAGTAGCTTCATTAGCCAGAAGGGGCTTTGGAGGCTGTTATGATAATATGGCTCAGAAGACTGGGTTCTGGCTTGACTTGCTGAATCACAGCCTTGAGGTAAGTTCTGGCTACCTCCAGCCTCAGCAGAGGAAGTGGGGATGGGGTGGATTTTGTTTTTGTTTTCGTGTTTTTTTTTCTTTTTCTTTCTTCTTTTTTTTCTTTTTTACTGTTCATGGGCTAGCCATTCGTTTATTATTTTGTATTTCAATGTTTTTGTTTTACTATTTTTTAAGATTTGGTGTATATGTATGAGGTTTGCTCTTATGTATGTCTGTGTCTTGTGGATCCTGGAAGTGAATTTATGTGTGGTTATGAGTTGCTATATGGGTGCTGGGAATTGAACTTAGATTCTCTACATAAACAAGTGCTTTTAGTTGTTGAG
Source organism: Cricetiscus sungorus (assembly GCA_030556225.1). Lineage (NCBI taxonomy): Eukaryota > Metazoa > Chordata > Mammalia > Rodentia > Cricetidae > Cricetiscus > Cricetiscus sungorus. The sequence goes on along the minus strand of JANBXA010000347.1, from coordinate 10,915 downwards.
CCATCTTTCCTCACCCTGAGCCCTGCTTCCTCATCCCTCCCATGAGAACAACCCCTGTAGGCTGTGCACAGCCACTCCTGTTCATCCCTCTGCCACCAGGATGGACTGTCCCTCTGAAAACAGGAAGCAAAGAAAACTCCTCCTCCCCCAACTGGTTGCAGTTGGGTATTTAGGGTATTTTGTCACAGAGTGGAGGTAGATGGATTTTAGGAGGTGTGATTTACATCTCAATAAGACTGTTAAGGGGACCAGGAGAGGGTTCATATGTTAATAGCACTGGCTCCCTGTCCTGAGCCCTGGGTCCTCAGCACCCACAGGGTGGCTCACAAGCATCTGTAACTCTGGTTTCTGGGTATCATACTCCCTCTCCAGACCTGCATGGGGACCAGATATGCATGTGGTGAAAAGACATACATGTAGACTCAACACCCACAGACATAAAATAATTATTTTTTAATTAAAAATTAAGACTGCCAAAACACCAACCACTCAGCAGAGCATTGGTGGCACAGGCCTTTACCCAAAGACTTGAGATGCAGAGGCCGGAGGATCTCTATGAGTTAGAGGTCAGCCTGTTCTACAGAGGGGAGTTCCAAGACAGGTTCCAAAGCAGTACAGAGAAACCCTGTTTGGAAAAAACAAAACAACAACAACATAAACAAAAACCAAAAGAGTACAGGACCTTCCTGTGGCACCTGTGCCCTCTCCCACTCCCTGCCCATTTGTCTCCATCCTTCCTATTGTAATAGGACCCCTCAGGGGCATTTCCAGTGCTCATTATCCTGGGCCTGTGTTTTCCCAGGAGCCATCTTATCTCTGGCCCCTATTTTACCAAACCTGAGCTAGGTCTCCATTTCACCTTCCTCAGCTGGTGGGTGGGGGTGGGGCAGCAGGATGCACAGTTGATGATGCCAAAATCATTTCCTTGATTCTGGATACTTTCTCTGCCGTTCTTTTCTTCCTTCCTTCCTTCCTTCCTTCCTTCCTTCCTTCCTCCCTCCCTCCCTCCCTCCTTCTCTCCCTCCCTTCCTCCCTTCCTTCCTTCCTTCCTTCCTTCCTTCCTTCCTTCCTCTCTCTCTTTCTTTATTTCTTACTTTTTTTTGGCACAGGGTCTACTGGCTCTGGTGACCTGGAACTTACTATGTAGACTAGGCTTGAAGGGGCCAGGCTCTCACCCAGCCCCCTGCTTTAGCAGCCATGACAGGCTGCAGAAAACACCCTGCAAAATGCAGGCCTCTGACTTAGAATCTTTTGCTGAGTTTCTGGCCTACTGACCTTGCTTGACTTGCCCCATTCACTAGGAAGTCAGATACCCTGCATATGGCATGGAATCAATCAGAAGTTAGCTAGTGAGCTCTGGATGTGCTCTATGGTAATAGTGGCAGAACATGGGGGCGGGGCATACAGAGCATAGCAAGCCCCCTGGGAGGGCCTATTGACCAATCAACACAGGACAGGTCACCGAAGCTTGGAAATGCACCAATCCTGGCACTGTTGTGGACCCCAAGACTCTCCTTCCTCTACCCAATAAATTCTCTGCCTTGAGACCCTTTCAGGTCCTTCTCACTCCACCTAACGTATGGAATGGACAGACAGAAGACCTGAGTTAACTTGTTAATTATTAAAGACTAAGCTGGTCTTTGTCAGCACTGGAGAGGCAGAGTCTCACTCTATGAGTTAGAGGACAATGTGTTCTACAGAGCTAGCTCCAGGATAGGCTCCAAAGCAATACAGAGAAACCCTGTTTTAGAAACAGCAACAAAAATTATTACAGATCCTTTGTTTTGCATCAGAATGGGTCTCTTGGTGATTTGGGAGATCAGTATTTGTGCACAACAGTCTCTTCTCGAACTCACAGAGGTCCACCTGCCTCTGTATCCCTAGCACTGAAATTAAAGCCATGTGTCACCTCTCACCTGTCCCCTCAGAAAAGATTAAAAAAAAAAAAAAAAACCATCAGAGTGGGTATTGTTTTGCCAACCAAGTGACCCCCACACAGCTTCAAGGAGCCATCAGCATCTGAGTGCAAGCAAAGGAAGGTGTTTATTTGGAAAAACCAGCTAGCTGGGGCTTCGCTGGGTGGGGAGAGTTGAAGCCTGGAACTGAAATGCAAGGCATTTTCAAAGAGCAAAGAACAGGAAAGAATAGACAAAGGTGCCTTAACTGTCCTCTGCTCAGGCGGTGTTGATTAACATATCCTGGTGTCTGGCAGAGGTTATCTAGTTCCCTATTCATTTAAGTACATCCTGGGATCTGTGGCATTTATGACTGGCAGGTAGGGGAGGCTACCTGGTTGCCAGTTTTCTTAAGAATCAAAGAGGTGAGGAGTGATGTTTACACAGCTGGTGATGAGCTAAGGCTCCCCTCTCGTGGATTCTGTTCATGACTTCCTGTGCCAAAGAGTAGAATCAGTGGTCACTTACTTAGCAGGGGGGCTTTTGATTTTTCTCCTTACAGGTGCCTTTAGGAGGGCCTTACTAAGGTATGCCACTAAGCAAACATGCCTCCCACAACAGATTTAGTTCAAGAAGTTTTTTTGGGGAGGGGGAAGGGGGGGACAGTGAAAGATGGAAAGGCCTCAGAGTGGTCATATGAGAGGCACTGTATACCTGGGTTTGTTCAGATATTTTCAGACAAAAATGTAAAGCTAAAACTGTACAATTATTAAAATGGACATGCTGTTTTATTCTGACTCCACTTTTTTTTTCTTATTTTACATATCCATCCCAGTTCCCTCTCCCTCACCCCAACACTCCCATGCCTCCCACCACAGCCCTCTCATCTCATTCTCCTTCCCCCACTCCCCAGGGAGGGTGATGCCTTCCAGGAGGTGTCAACAAAATCTGTCAAGTCATTTAGGGGGAGGTACTAGGCCCTCCCCCTGTCTCTTATTTAAGGGAGTACCTCTCCATGGGGAATGTGTTCCCAAAGACCTTTTGTGCACCAGGGATACATCCTGATTCCACTGTCAGAGGTCCCTTAGACTGCCCAGGCCTTCTAACTGAGACCTGTTGCGGCAGGTCTCGCTCCCGGTCCTGCCGCCATTGTCCTGCAACCACGTGTGCCCTAAATAACACTCCGAGACTCTGTATTTGCTACAATCCTGTTGGCCAATTACCATTACTGTTTATGGGCTAGCTCTGTCTTAATGATTAACCCATTTCTACTTATCTAAGTATTTCCACGTGGTCGTCTTATCGGGAGCCGCGCGGCAGGCGTCTGCTTCTTCCCGGAGCTACATCTTCACTCCAACTACTTCCTCTCTCCTCCTCCTGGTCTCCTAGCCCCGCCTATCTTGTTTCCTATTGGCCACAGAGCTTTATTAACCAGTATGAGAAACATATATACAGAATAACATCTCCCATCATCTCCTCTTTTCTGTCTAAAGTAAAAGAAGGGGTTTAACCTTAACATAGCAAAATATACCATACAACAGTTATCAAATAAGAATCACAGTTAACAATATTTAGTCCATTAACATTTTGTAAGACTTAAAGAAAATATCATCTATCCTATCTTTGTGAGTCTAAAGTCCTATATGTAACTTAGCTTTAATCCTAACTAAGGAAAATTATAATCATAACTATCTGTCTTCAACTCCATCAAAGACCACAGAAGGATAATATATAAACTCTAGAAATGACAGAGACAACTCATTGCCTGGTCAGTCACCTGAAGTTCTTCTGTAATGTTCCATCTTCAGCCCATAGGCCATAGTGTGTGTCCAGACTCCTCAACAAGGCAGGAAACTTTTCTCTGTGTCCTGTAGACTGTCTGGCTGTCTGGCAGCCTCTTCCATGAAGCAGGAATCCTGTAGCAATGTCCATCTTGCACCTTTTTGTGGGTCCTGCATGTCCAGTTTCTACAACATAAAGTCAAACAGTCCAGAAGAGCAGTACCTTGCCCAAATGGCTAGTCTTGCCATATTAGAAGCAAACTTCATAATGTGTTTCTTCGATGTCCATCTTCCTTTCTTCTGTAGGTGGTGTTACCAGGAGCAGTTGTGCCTCACTGTCAAGAAAAACCCTAAACCATTTTAAATGCCATATTCTGTAGGTCTTTGAAAGGTTTGAAGAATGCCTATTCATCTCAAATACGTCTCTGTATATCTAGAAATCCTAACTAACTTAACTCCAAGCTTTGACCATCATAGGTAACTCTCTATAATCTGTATTAATTTATACATTACATTTTCCAATGAGCTATATAAACACAATACCTAAACAAGAGGAGAAATATACATATTACAAAATTGACCTTAAATTGTATCAATAAAAGAAAATCCATTTCAAAGCAAAGTATTCATATCTATACCATAATTCCCTTTTTACCTTTAAAAAGATTGTTTGTGGTTATAGCCATTTATAACCAAGTCCATTTAAATGAAAACAAACATTTATAAACAATATTTGGGAATTTGGGTCGTTCTTTCCAAACTACTTCCTGCTGGTAGAGGGCGCTGTCATGGGGGTCCAAAGAAGACGCAGAAATCTTGGCTGTAGTGGGCTGAAATGTTGCAATGTCCTGTTGACGTTGCTTCAGGAGGTCTTGCTTGATCAAACCACATAAGTCTGGAAGAAATCCATAGCTTTTCATTTTCTGTGGAAACAAAAATAGAAATCCTTTTCCCCAGTAACTTGTCCTTATTCTTAAATTTTTGAGTCAAAGCATTTTTAAAATACATAAATTGAATTAATCCAGCAGCATTTCTTTTATCAGTAGTTGTTATTTTCTCAGCAATCAAATAATTTAAAGACAACAGAAGCGCGTATAGTATCCAAAATTTCTCTGTGTTTTCCATCTTTACGTGGCTTTTTTATTACTCTATTTCTTCTACTTCTATTTTGAGACAGGGTTTCTCTGTGTAACTTTTATCTGTACTGGAATTCACCGCATACCAGGTTTGCCCTGAAATCACAGAGATCTGCTTGCCTCTGTCTGCCGAGTGCTGGGATTAACATCCATCCATTTTACTTTCTTTTTTCTTTTTTAAATCATTGTATCCCGTTTCTTTTTTCTCTCCCAAGCCAGCGTATTTTTTAAAACATAGTGTAAACCTTTATTGCAGCTCTCCTACACACCAATGAATTGTTAGCAGAGCTCTTTAAAAGCCAGGCGGCTTTTTGCCGCTTATGCTAATTTTGGAAACCTCTCTTAAAGGAGCCGCGCAAATCTCTGTCTACAGCAAAACAAATCCAACCAAGAAAATGCTGCTACTAAGAAGTCTTGCTAGTCTCTGTTCCTTTGTTTCTAAAACATTTCTTAAGCTCTTATTAATTTTAAGTGAAAGTTCTTATAGCCACGTTGGGCGCCATTTGTAGCATGTATGTTTCCGCCAGCCCGCCAGCCCGCCAGCCCGGGCCCATCCCACTTCTGACACCATTATGTTGCGGCAGGTCTCGCCGCCGGCCTCCCGGTCCTGCCGCCATTGTCCTGCAACCACGTGTGCCCTAAATAACACTCAGAGACTCTGTATTTGCTACAATCCTGTTGGCCAATTACCATTACTGTTTATGGGCTAGCTCTGTCTTAATGATTAACCCATTTCTACTTATCTAAGTATTTCCACGTGGTCGTCTTATCGGGAGCCGCGCGGCAGGCGTCTGCTTCTTCCCCGGAGCTACATCTTCACTCCAACTACTTCCTCTCTCCTCCTCCTGGTCTCCTAGCCCCGCCTATCTTGTTTCCTATTGGCCACAGAGCTTTATTAACCAGTATGAGAAACATATATACAGAATAACATCTCCCATCAGAGACCCATGTTCAGGTGGTTTGATTAGGCCCAATACTGGATTCCCAGGTATCATTCTGGGGTCCATTATCTTCTCCTTGTTCAGATCAGCTGTCTCTGTGAGTATCTGTAGCCTGGTCTTGTCCTCCTCTCTGCATCTGGATTTTAGTTCTACTCAGTGTTTAGCTGTGGGTGAATGCTTCTGTTTCCATCAGCTACTAGATCAGGACTCTTGTATGAATCTCTTAAATTCTTCCTTGTATCCATAGTTTCTCTGGAGGTGTGAATTATGGGCTGGTGATCCTTTGCTCTATGTCTAAAATGCATATATGAGTGAGTACACACCATGTTCCTCTTTTTTGTGGCTGAGTTACCTCAATCAGGATGTTTTCCTTAAGTTCCATCCATTTGCCTTCGAATTTCAAGATTTCATTTTTTTTTTCTGCAGAGTAGTATTCCATTGTGTAAATGCCCCCCATCTTCTTTATCCATTCTTCAGGTGAGGGGCATCTAGATTGCTTCCAGGTTCTTGCTGTTACATATAATGCTGCTGCGAACATAGTTGAACAGATGTCTTTGTTGCATGGATGTGGATCATTTGGGTATATGGCTAATAGTGGGATTGCCGGGTCCTGGGGTAGGTAGACTGATTCCTTTTTCCTGAGGAAACGCCATACTGATCTCCAAAACAGCTGTACAAGTTTTACACTCCCACCAGCAGTGTAGGTGTGTTCCCCTTTCTCCACATCCTTTCCAGCATAAGTTGTCATTTGTGTTTCTAATTTTAGCCATTCTGGCAGGAGTAAGATGGTATCTCAGAGTTGTTTTGATTTGCATTTCCCCTGATGGCTAAGGATGTTGAGCACATTCTTAAGTGTCTTTCAGCCTTTTTGAATCCTCTATTGAGAATTGTCTCTTCAGTTCTGTACCCTGTTTTTAAATGGGGTTATTTGGTGTTTTGGAGACTAGTTTCTTGAGTTCTTTGTACATTTTGGAGATCAGCCCTCTGTCAGATGTAGGTGAAGATCTTTCCCCAGTGTGTGGGCTGCCGTTTGTTCTTCTCAACTGTGTCCTTTGCCTTACAGAAGCTTCTCAGTTTCCCATTTATCAATTGTTGATCTCAGTGTCTGTGTTACTGGAGTTATGTTCAGGCAGTGTTCTCTTGTACCAATTTGTTCAAGGGTACCTCCCCCTTTCTCTACTAAGAGGATCCTTGTGAATGGATTTATGTTGAGGTCTTTGATGGATTTGGACTTGAGTTTTGCGCATGGCAATAGTCACGGGTCTATCTGCAGTCTTCTGCACACCATTATCCAGTTGTGCCAGCACCATTTGTTGAAGAGGCTTTCCTCCTCCCATTTTATACTTCTAGCTGTTTTGTCAAAAATCAGGTGATCGTAGGTGTGTGGGTTAATATCAGGATTTTCTATTTTATTCCATTGGTCCACCTGCCTATTTTTGTGACAATACCATGCTCTTTTCAGGACTATCTTTATTATTTTTGTTCCTTTTTTCCTCCAGTTAGTGACTCTCACGTAGGTGTGCATGGGTGAAGTGAACACCTCATTTTTTTATTTCCCTCTAAATCCTGAGGGAACCTTTTGAGTATGGTACCTTCCCCTGAGCTTCTCTGCACCCTCCACTCTCTCAACTGTTGGCTCCTGTTACTGTTTATGTGAGGTTTACCAGCTATTCTTTTATGCTTTGTTTTTCAATTATAACAAATGTCTTAACTCTTTCCTACCCTTCTGGGTCTGGCTAATCCTTGTTCTGTTCTACGATTTATTGCCCAGAGAAGTGGAGTCCAAAGCTCCTTCCAATGCTCTCTGTGCTGCTTTGGTGTACTTTGTGGACCTCCTAATTTGCAGCCCCGTTTGATCTGTCTCCTACACTCACTGTTTTATCATATCTTGTCTTCTTTGCATCAGACTGATTGTACCAGTTCTGCACATACTCATCACATCTACACACCAGTCTTATTTTTTGAGTTGTCATAAACCTCTTTACCAAAGTTGCAACCTCCATGCTGCATGCGACCCAGCCCCTCCAGTCACAGCTGCTGCCACCTGCGAAGGGGAGAGAGGGGTTGGGGATGGCACTTCCACCATTAGCTGCTTGGATTCAGAATTCCTCTCCTCTCTACTTCGGCTGCCCACCCTGACCAAATGCACTGTGGCCCCTCGTCCAGGCCACCCAACAAGGCTCCTGGCTCAATTCCTCTTGGGACTGCTATAACACCGGTGCTATTCACCCTGTTGTTCTGCATTGCCAGCAGGCTGTAACTTCCCAGCCTGGGAGCCACAGCAGCAGGAAATATTATGTTTTTACACAGGGGGAGGAAGGAGTCTGTTCTATGTTAATTTCTGTCTGGGGTAGCGTTTATAGGGGAGAGACAACAGAAGTAGATCACATAAATAAACATCACAGTTAGACAGAGGACCCAACACAGAGACTTACAGACACAAGGTTATCTCAGATTCAGATGGCCTGGCCCACCGCACCCCATTTCTGTCAGAGGGTCTATAATGCCAAGCACAGTACAGATGTGAGGTGACCTTCCCAGTATCTTCACCTTCAGATGGCAGGTTGACCCAACCCTCCCTGGATCCCTGCCCAGATGGGAATTTGAGGCTTCTCATGAATTCACCAGGACTGACCCTTTAGTGCATCCACTGAGGTACTATTGACCTGTGTACAGATTCACATGTCCACTGCTTGACCAGAAAGAGAACCTATTTTCAGACAGACAGACAGACAGACAAACAGTCAAGCTGACTAACAGACAGACATAGGTACATAGAACTCTCTCACCCTCGCCAAGACCTAAACCTTTCAGTGTCAGGGGTCCTGGGAGACTGGAAGAAATCCCCGGATTAGCCCCAGATGTTGTGCCAAAGGTTTTGTTTTGTTATTTGAGACAGGGTCTTGGAATGTAGCCCTGGCCCATCTGGAACTCTCTATGTAGTTCATGCTGACCACAAACTAAGAGATCTGCCTGTCACTGCCTCTTGAGTGCTAGCATTAAAGGTGGGTCCCAAATGATGGGACTATGGATTTATGCCACCTCGTCCTACTTGGTGGCTTCATCACAGACTGCCTTGTCCGTTAGGGAACTGTGTGTGACATTTTTAGCCTTCATTCATCATTTGTGTGAATGTCCTCTATCCTGTCCTCTCTTCTGCACTGAACTATTTTCCTTGCTCCCTGCATCTCTACTCGCCTCCTGTGCTTTCTATTCTTAGTCATAGGAGAGACGGTCTGGTTTCTAATGTGCCACCAGAGGGCGCACTCGGGGCGTGGAGTCACTGAAGCGCCTCACTGGGTGCAAGCAGAGGAGGAGCAGAGAGCTGACCTAACCTTGGCCTTGGTGAATTTGGTTTTCGAAAGCAACTCAAACTCAGGCAATTGGAAGACAGATAGGTGGGGCTCAGCCGGTCTTCGGGCTCAAAGTCCTCTCCAGACATTCTCCATTAGGTTCCAGCCAACCAGAAGCCAGGATGGTGGAGCACCAGGGTTCTTTTCAGACCTGGTGGAGCTTGAGGACCTGGACCTGTTAGAACCTAGGGTCGCAGAGCCTGAATACGTGAAGTTGGAGCCAGGGTGGAAACGGTCTATGAGCGACTCTCTTGAGCTGGCAAGCGGGCCGCAGGCGCAGACGGTGGCTGGCCTCAGTTTTCCCACGATCCAGGACACCAGAACGGTAAAAGTGTACACCGTCTTGACTCTACGGTGTCGGGCACATTGCAGGGCCTGTCCATCTCCGTGGGAAGGAACTGAGACCCGGACAGGTGTAAGCTGCAGTGCCAGGTTAGAGTGCAGCAAGCATCAGCAGGGTGTGCAGGAGCGTGCATGCTCTGTGCGTGGCTCCCACAGCTTAGTCTTAGTGGACTACAGGAACTGGGTGCTAGCTTAGAGATGGTCAGGTCTGGATGTCAGGGGCACAGCAGGCCATATTATTTGGAGCTGTGATTGAAAAGTGTTCTGCTGCGACTAAGTAAGTAGAACGTGTGCATGTAGGCAGGGGCGAGGGCCCAGGCAGAGGGCATTGCCCTGCAGATTTTACCAGTGCGGGGTTTCAGCATCTGGCCAGCCCAGTGTGCCTGCCATGTAGCGAACTCACCACTGTTGCCTGCTGGTCTTTCAAGAGAAATCAAGAACATCTAAGGGTGAAGATTTGTCACTGCTGGTCTTGAACTGTGAGTCCTCTTACCTTAGGATCCCCAGAGCTGAAGTTACAAGGGTGTGTCAGGGTGCTCTGGATATCATATTTTTCTTTGCTTTTGTTTTTTGAGACAGGGTTTCTCTGTATTGCTTTGGAATCTGTCCTGGAACGAGCTCTTGTAGACCAGGCTGGACTCAAACTTACAGAGACCCACCCTCCTCTGCCTCCCAAATGCTGGGAGTAAAGGATTGTGCCACCAATGCCGGATTCGCAGTCTTATTTTTCAATACCAACAGTCAAGCTATTAAAAAGAACTTTGTGTGTGGGAAGAATGGGGTGATGAACTTTGTGAGGCTAGATTACAGCCAGGAGTCGTAAATTCCCAAAAGGGGAACAAGATAGTGACTTCTGGACAACAACTGTCTTTCTGTTTCTTTTCTCCCCCACCACACACTTCCTCCTTCCACACTGGAAACTGGTCTCCCAGCTTTGTCTAATTTTGCTGTAAAGAACATGGAGGTACCCGTTAGGTAGAAGCCCCCTCCCTTGTCCATGACAAGTTGATTGCACTCACTCAGACTGCTGTGCAAAGGGTTGACTTTTCACCTGCTCGGTGTGTGTCCCAGGGCCCTGCTGTCATCTTCCCACTAGCCTGGATGACTAAAACATCAGAGCTCTCAGCATCTGCCTTGCCTGTGGCTGGCAGGTGGACTTGCAGTAGTCAGGACCCATTTTGAAGACAGCATTATTGAAATAGTTGTAGTACTGTGGCAAGTCCCTGCCAATGTGTTCTCATCTTTTCCCTTCCCTTACCGACACAGGTGGCCCTGGGCTGGGAGGAGGGGAGAAAAGAGCTTGTTTCTTTCAGTCTCTTGGACCTGAAGGATGCAGGGGCATACAGCACATGGATCCAGGAGCCGGGCTGAAAACGTTTCTAACACTACAAAGCCTGTTGCTGCTGTACATTCTGGGATTACTCAAGAAATTGAAATCACCCTTGCCTTGTAGCCACAGGCTGCAAA
>JANBXA010000346.1:0-20000 GCA_030556225.1 Cricetiscus sungorus | reverse complement strand
TTAAAGTGAGATTACACTGCTGTTTGTTATTTCCATGCTGGAGTCGTGACTCAGAGGCTAGAGAGAATGTCTTCTTTCTTTTCTGGACATGCTCAGCTTCGAGAAAAAGTTAGAGTCCATTCATGCTGGCTCATGTCAAGGGGAGCTGCATGCGTCAGCAAGTAAAACCATCACAAGAAGGCTCTTTCTGTGTCAGGGGGAGGGGGCTTACAGATAGACTTTTTAATTTGAATTTGAAAGTATGTATCTGGGGAGGGTATGTGCATGTGAGTACCATTGTCTTCATCGACAAGGAGAGGGCGTTGGATCCCCTGGAACTGGGGTAAGTGGGGCTAGAGATTGCTCAACTGTTAAGAGCCCGGCTCCGGCTGCTCTTCCAGATGTCAATTCCCAGCACCCACACGGCAGCTCAGAACCGGGAAAGTGTGGTCCCACAGGATCTGGCGCCATCTTGTGGTGTATAGATGTATATGCAGACAGGTGGTTGTAAGCCATCACTTGGGTGCTGAGATTCGAACCCTGGTCCTCTGCAAGAGCAGCAAGTGCTCTTAACCACTGAGCCATCCCTGCAACCCCTCAATAAATGTATTTATGACAGGGTCTCACTCTGTAGTACAGGCTGGCTTGTACCTCAATATGTAGATAGCCAAAGCTGACTTCAAACACTCAGAAATCCTCCTGCTTCAGCCTCTCCTGTGCCAGCATTATAACCCTGAGCCATCAAAAGCCCCAAATGAATAAGGGGCTGGAGTGATGGCTCAATAGTTCAGAGCATGTTTGTCTGTTGTAAAGGACCCGAATTAGGTTCCCAGAGGCCAAATCAGGATGCTCAGGCTGCCTGAAACTCCAACTCCAGGGCAATCTGACACCTGTTAATGTGACCCTCAGGGGCACCTGCACTCTCCTCTCTCTCTCTCTCTCTCTCTCTCTCTCTCTCTCTCTCTCTCTCTCTCTTCCTGTCTCCTCTCTCTCTCCTCTCTCTTTCTCTCTCTCTCTCTCTCTCTCTCTCTCTCTCTCTGTTACACACACACACACACACACACACACACACACACACACACACACCCTGCCTCCCAGTGGCCCTGGTGTCCCTTGCATGACTTGGCAATCTTTTCTGATTGCTCATATGCAGAACAGAAACTGTGTCTACAACAGTCTGATGACTTATGTAGATTTGAGTAAACAGAAAAAGTGACGGCAGTGGCTTCAACTGTAATGGGACTTAGTAACTGGAAAATACAGTGGGGCCGGCTCTAGCCAATGTTGACACAAACTGTTCAGCAACGTCACCCAACGACTACATTTGTTTTTACCTCTGTGCTTCCTGCTTTCCACTAGATTCTATGGAGGAGGCTGCCGAAAGCCTTGTCCCACAGAACCCTGTGTAATCCTGGCTGTCCTGGAACTCACTCTTTGTAGACCAGGCTGGCCTCACACTCACAGAGATCTGCCTGACTTTACCTCCTGAGTGCTGGGATTAAAGGGGCGGGACACCATTGCCACGGCTTATTTTAATATTTTAAAGATTATTTTTTACTCTGTCTGTAGGAGTGTTTTGCCTGTGTTTATGTCTGTGCACCTCTACCAGAACCCTGCAATGGCCAGAAGAGGGCACTGGATCCCCAGGAGCTGGATTTACAGATGATTGTGAGCTGCTCTGTAGGTGCTGGGAACCGAACCGGGTCCTCTGGCAAGAGCAACAAATACCCTATCTTAGGAGTCACCCTACCTCAGCTCTCACCCCCTCCTCAAGCCTTCAAAGGGAGCACACCTTTGGCTCAGACTTCTCACCCAAGAAATGAAGTTGCCTCTGGCTGGACCGATGGACACGCACACGCTCATCCTGCGGGTGAGTCCCAGGCTACCCCAGGCTACAGAGCACTGCATTGTCTCACAAAAACAAACCTCCAAACAAGCAAAGCAGGGGCTGAGCTGTATGAGAGCCTGGAAAGGAAGGAAGGAGGGAGGAAGGGGTCGGATGAGGAGAAATCGTGCCCACACTCAGCCTCTCTGGCCCTGCCTCCTAGTGTAGGAGGTAATGTGCTCCTGGCCACCCACCTCGGCACGCTGGGACCTCCAGTGATGTAGCTGGATCTGCTCTGAATCAGACACACCCAGAAAGGGCCCTCTCCATCCACCTGTTACCCCATAATTGTGTCTCTGATGTGCCCCTGTACCGTCTGGTCCAGGCCTCTGCGGGGATCTTCAGCCCTCAGGATGGGCCCATACCTGGTGGCCAGGCCGGTTTGCTGTCCGGTCAGATTCTTTTTATTTCTCTTTTTCCCCAATTTCCTCTGTTAGAATTACTTCATTCCGTATTCAGCTTCCTTTACTGCAATATTGTGTGTGTGTGTGTGTGTGTGTGTGTGTGTGTGTTTTCTGCTTTTGTTTTATTTTTCTTTTGTTTTACTTTTTTTAAAACTTTGTTGCCATTTTCCCTTGTTTGGTGTTTTTCTTGAGACAGGGCCATGCTTTGGAGCTCAGGATGGCTTGGAGCTCCATATGTATCTTGGGTTGGCCTTGAACTCACTGTCTTCCTGGGTCAGGCCTCTTGATCTTGACCAGCCTCTGACAGGACACCCAGTGACTTTTTCTTAAGTTTCAAATCTATCTCCTTTACTAACTTTTTTTTTTTTTTTTTGGACAGGGTTTCTCTGTGTATCCCTGGCTGTTCTGGAACTAGCTCTATAGACCAGGCTGGCCTCGAACTCACAGATTTTCTTGCCTCTGCCTCCCAAGTGCTGGGATTAAAAAGCATGTACACCACCTGGCCTCCCTCACTATTCTTGTCTCTGTCAGCACACACCCCCCCGCCTTCTCTGTGACTGACTCTCATATAGTCCAAGCTGACCTTGAACTCACCTGCATAACTGACTCTACCTTCCAAATGCTGGGATAACATGTGTTCACCACCATGGCAAGTTTGGTTTTGATTTGTTATTTTTCTTTACAGTGCTGGAGATGGAACCCAGGACTCATTGATCACTCAATGCCTATATATGGAGAATGTCTTTTAAGTGTGTGTGTGTGTGTGTGTGTGTGTGTGTGTGTGTGTGTGTTGTATGTGAACACGTGTGTGCCAGTGCCTGAGCCTGTGCACGCCATAGAGGTCAGAAAGGGTGTTGGGTGACCTCTCTTACTCCCGTACTTATTCCTTTGAGGCAGGGTCTCTCTCCTATAACACGGGCGTGGTGTTTTCTGGCTAGGCTGGGAGGCAGCAAGCTTCGGTCTCTCTTCCCACCGTGGAGTTGGAGTTAGCGGTGTGTGCTCCGCTATGGGAGCCATGTCCCCAGCCTTCACTGTGGATTCTAGACAAGCAGTGTAGCCCTGAGTCATCACCTCAGCCCTGGACTTATCACTTCCTAATAACTAGCTGTGTCTCCTTCTCTTGTGGCTTCTCCTCTATATTTATACTTATCTGCAGAGATCTAGTGGGGTGTGGTGATGTATGTCTACAATCCTGGCCTTTGGGGGCTAGGGCTAGAAGGACCAGGAAGAGCTGGAGGTCAGCCTAGACTGCACAAGAGCCTGTCTCAAAAAACAACAGAAAGACAAACATCAATGTGGGCTTTTGGATTTAAGTAGTTAAAAAAAAGTTATTCTTTTTCTTTTCTGTCTTTCTCCCACCCTAATATATATACATATATTGTATGTATATATATTTATATACATTTTAAGAATTGCTTGCCATGCTAGGCAGTGATGGCACACGCCCCTTTAATCCCAGCACTTTGGGAGGCAGAGGCAGGTGGATTTGTGAGTTTGAGTCCAGCCTGGTCTTCAGAGAAAGAGAGAGAGAGTTCAGGACAGCCAGGACTGTTACACAGAGAAACCATGTCTTAAAAAAAAAAAAAAAAAAAAAAAAGAATTGCTATCATCTTGTGATCTTGTGACCTTAGATCCCAAGGATTTCCAACAGACACTGCGCAGGAGTGAGACACTATCCTCCATAAACAGGTCCCTTTATCACTAGCCAGGCAACTTACTGAGTTCAGGTTGCTTACTATTCTTTGTCACTTCGAGTGCCTGTCATACTCTCCCTTCTTCTAGCAAAGAAGTCAGGTAAGAACTTGGAGACTGTGTTTCTAAATAAGTAAATGAATAAATGTCAAGGGATGAGCCTCTTCTGTTGAAAACCTTGCAATGGTATTTCTTCCTGTGAGAGAAAGAGACACACAGACAGACAGACACACAGACAGACACAGCACATCACAGTGCATGTGTAGAGGTCAGAGAACAAGTTTTGGGAGTCTGTTCTCTTTTTTTTTCCACCATATGGGGTGTGGGAAGGGAATGGGACTCGGGTTTGGTGGCATGACCTTTACACTGAGCCATCTCGCCAGCTCCCAAATCATTTTAAAATGACTAACGAGGGAGCAGACATATTTTTTCCCCATTAGCTGTCTCAACATGACTTTAAAACGATGACTCTGTGTGCATGTGTTCCACAGTACGAATACAGAGGACAGAGGGCCATCCCTCGGAGTTGATTCTGGGACTCAAATTTGGGGCATTGGACAGGGCGTGAGTGCTATTTACTAGCTCTAGCTGAGCCCCCGACTAGACAGACTTCTGAGAGTTCCCTGAGGATAAGGTGTGTATGTGTCCCTGGAAAACCTTTGTGTGCAGAAGAAGTGTTTCTCCCACCAGGGGTGTCAGGAAGGGGATGACGATGTGAGGAACATCAGTAGTGGCCTGGGGTGGGGATGAGGAGTGACCACATATGGTTTCTAACGAGATCTTTTGGGAATGACCTTAAAGTTCTAAAATAATCGTGGTGCAGATAGATAGATAGATAGATAGATAGATAGATAGATAGGTGAGGTAAAATCACCTCAGAGCATTAGACCACTTAAAATGTGAGTTTTATAAGTAGATTATATCTTGTTTTAGACGTATTTATTTTTATGTGTATGGTTATTTCTCCTCCATGTCTGTGTACCATTTACGTGCAGTGCCTATAGAGACCAGAAGAGGGCGTTGGATCGCCTGCAACTAGGGTTACAGCCCCCCACGTGGGTGCTGGGTTTTGAACCCCGGACCTCTGAAAGAGCAGCCGATGGTCTTAACCGGGCTAGCCTTCTCCACACCACAGTGCTTTTTTTTCTTCTTTTTGTTTTGTGTTTGTTTTTGCGAGACAGGTTTTCTCTTGAAACAGTCCTGGAACTCGTTGTAGACCAGGCTGGCCCCGAACTCACTGAAATCCGCCTGTCTCTGTCTCCCAGGTGCTGGGATTAAAGTCCTGTACCACCACCCGGCAGTACATTATATCTTAATAAAGCTGATGAACAAACTAAAATCTGCGCGGCCAGTGGAAATACTTCTTGGCAGAGTCAAGTGTCGGGGGGTAGGGCAGTTAGGTGAGTTGGGAGTGGGAAAGACAGTCAGGGGGAGGGGATCGGAGCACAGAGAGCAGGGAAAGCAGAAGGATGAGGTGCAGGTAGAGGTTAGCGGGCTGGATGGGGGAGCAGGCAAGAAGTCTGGGGTGGATGGGGTGAAGGCAGAGAGTAAGGTGGGATGAAGGGGTGAGAAAGGTCACGGATGGAATAGTAAGTAGGTAAGCCTGCCAGAAAGCGGGGACGGGCGGGGGAGCCACAGGCAGGAGTCCCGCCTGATTTGGCAAGCTCAGGTTGATACGCCTCGTTCTTATAAGAGTCCAACAGAATCGCCAGATCTGAACTGCGGAGTCAACGAGGGCTTCCCAGAGGAGCAAGCCGCTGAGCCAGGGCTTGAGGATAACATTCCTCCTGGCTCCGACGACAGTTGTTTTTTCCAAAAATGATGTTCTGACTCCCACTCCCTGTGAGTGGAGCTCTTTTGCAAAGCCAGCCCTCGGGCCACGCCGGTTGGCGCAGTCACGGCCACCAGGAGGCACTCTCCCACCCCGCTCCAGCCTCTGCCCTACTACGCAGCTGTCGCCACAGCGGGATGCAAGGCCTCACAGCCAGGGGAGCTGTGCTGGAGGACCGGCCTGTTGGGCTGCGAAGCTTTCCAGAACCTCCCCGGAACCCAGATCCTCCCAGCTTGAAAGAGAATGGCTGATGAGGACCCTGGACGTTCCTGGGAAAGGAGCGCAAGAAGTGGGCTACACGAGGGGAGGAAGGGAGATTTCCTACAAGATAAGAAGGGAAATGATGTCAATATGGTGTTGCTCGCCATGGTTGTTAGGGCCAGGCTACCATAGTAGGTCGGAGGTCTTAGCTTCGGGTTTCCTTGTTCTGTTCTGATATTTATAAACAGGGTCCCTCTTTATGTAGTCCTGGCTGGCCTTTAATTCAACGATCCTCCTGCTTCAGCCTCCAGAGTGATGGGATTATAATCGTGTGCCACACCAGGCTAGCGAGTCCGGTGAGTAAGTTGTGATCATTTGAATGAAAATGACCCCATAGGCTTTAGCGCTATTGGGAGGTATGGCCTTGCTGGAGTAAACGTGGTAGTTGTTGAGGAAGTGTCACTGGGGCCACCGGCCTTGCAGTCTCAGATGCTCAAGCCTGGCAGGTGTGCCTCAGTCCTGCTGCCTGCAGCCCCAACTCTCAGCTACCTCTCCAGCACCACGTCTGCCTGCATGCCGATAATGGACCAAACCTCTGAACTTAAGCCGCCACCCCCCTCACCCCCGGTTAAATGTTGCAAGAGGTGCTGTGGTCATGGTGTTTCTTCACAGCAATAAAACCTTAACTAAGACAGATGGCCATTTGTGGGACACCCTGATGCCCTCCACCAGGGCTGGTGAGGGGCAGCTCTGGAGCCAGCCCTGTTCACAGACAGAAAGGCCACGCAAAAAATCAGTCTGGGGTTGGATGTGGTGTGTGCTGTGTCCCATTTCTCCTTTGTCCCTTAGCTCCAGAGCCATCTCTGTCCCTGTAGTGAAGGGCTAGGGTGGGGCTTTGGGCCTTGAGAGAGTTTCCAAATGAACCCTTGAGGATGAGCAGATGTGGCTTATGTCTGGCAGAGCCCTCTGTCCGTGCCTGGCTGGGGTCTTCACCCTAGCACAGTGGTCTGTGCAGGATCCCTGCTGCCAGAGTCCCTGAGCTGGGGAAGCTCTTGATTACCAGATCCCAGCCTCAGAGCTGGCCAGGAGTCTGGGTTCGAGCCCCCAGCTCCTTCGCTTCTCCCCCCTAGTCAGGTGTGTGACAAAATGTGCCCTAACGTGTACAATGTATGGTTTGATATGCATTTTCTTTTTGCAGTGTGGGGAGTGGAACCAGAGCCCTGAGCATCATTGAGTCTGCCCCCCAGGATCTGGGGTGTGTGTGTGTGTGTGTGTGTGTGCAGACAGTCTCAGGTACTTCACGTTGGCCTCGGTCAACTTGGCTATGGGACGACCAGCTCCTGGTCTTGCTGCCACCTTCCAAGCCTCACCAGGCTCAGCTCCCAGTCCATTTTCGTGTTGGGCCTCATAGATTGGCGCTAAGGGACCTAAACAATAACACAGAGGGGTTAATGCTGGGGACACAGTGAGGTGGCAAATGCCTGTGAGCCCAGCACTATGGGGACAGGCTGGCGGATCTCGAGTCCTAGGCCGAAGCCAGAGCTAGACAGTGAGACCCTGTCTCTCAAAACAAATAAAACAGACAGGGCCAGGGGGAAATGCTGGCCCTAGGTTATGGCAAGTGCAGTGGACAGGCATTTTCCTGGAGGGGTCCAAGATACACACTGATGAGCCACTTGGAGTAGCTGATTAACGAACCAATTAGCAAGAACTCAGAATGTGCCTTTGTGACTTCTTGGTTCAGTCTGCTAATAATTAAGGGATGATTAATTGTGGGCTCTTTCTAGTATCCTCATGATAGGTCTGAGGGGCCCTGCTCAGGATGCTCTTTACAACGATAAAAGGCGGGCTGCTTTCGGTCCTTGTGACAGGGCCTCATGAAGTCCAAGATGGCCTCAGATAGCCACTGCTGAGACTGACCTAGCACCCGAGGATGCCCCTTGGGGTCCCTAGTGTTGGTATCACAGACAGGGGATGGCCTTGCCTGGCAGGAGGAAAGGCCACAACAGCAACCTTTCCTACACACCTCTCTTTCCCAATGGCCACCATTATAGTCTTCCTTTATTGGCTGTTCTTGTATAATACAAATCCTGCACAGTTTAGATACAAAAAAATTTGGAAATAAAGATAGAAAAGTACCCGCCAGGCACCCCTTCCTCCTCTTCGGGACCCCTCCCCAGCGGGCACCAACACTGAGGTAACTGAGCGTCCTTATCCTTCCCCCTCCCCCTTCTCCTGGGTCCCCACCCCGTGGGACCTCGGCCCTCCGGAAGACTTGGCCCCGCGATTCGGGGAGGGGGCTGGGCAAGCACAGCATCAAATAGCAGTGAACGCAGCGTGGGCAGAGGGGAAGCCTTGGCTTGTGCTGTGTTTATGGGGCGGAGGGGATGACCAGGCTTGAGGTGGGCCCAGGAGAGCCCCTACGTGGACATCCCAACTTCATCTGCCCAACACTGGAAGGTGGCGGCAACAGGAACGGGGCAGAGTAGCTTGAACGGAGGCCATTCGTGACTGGGGCTGGGGAAGGGGCATCCGCCAGCCTAAGTCCGGCAGTGAAATGGTTCCCCTAGCCAGGCTGGGTCCATCCCTGAATTCCATCTTGGCGCAACCTAGGCATCACAATATTGGTTCTGTAGTGGTTTGTCGAGGGGTGGCGAGAGAAGGGCTTAGAGGGAGCGGTGAGGGCACAGCCCGGGGAGTGCAGCGTTGGGGGCGGAGGCCGGCCTCCCTCCGGGGTGTGGTGCACCTGGGGCTGAGGGAGTGGGTGCGGGCAACTTGGGCTACAGTTCAATTTCGGAAGGTCTTCTGTAAGTCACCGGAGAAGGGGTTGGAGGACTTCTCCCACAGCGGGTTTGCCTTCTAATGCTGCCCCACTGAGCCTCAAAGGGGTCCAACTCAGGGGCTGGAGCAGGCGCTGGCTCCTGGGGGCCACGGGGGCCCCATTGGGGCGTGGACGGGCCTGGCCGCCAGGGGCACTGGGTGCAGCAGGTGGGGGAAAGGCCCCGCCCAAGCAGTGTGGCAGGTTGGGGCTGGAGCTGTGCAGCTGAGCAGAAGGCGTTGGCCACCATCTGTGAAGGTGTGATACCCACCACAGGCACCCGGGGCATGGGTGGATAACTCAGGCCTGGTGGTAGGCGGGGTACAAATGGAGGCTGCATGTGTGTGGTGGCAGGAACACAGCCACCTGGGCAGCTGCAGTGCTCAAAGGGACCCCACTGGGGCAGAAAAGGGTGGAAGGGTGGGGGCCATGGTGGGCATTGGTGGCACTGAGGCTGTTTGCTGTTGCTGCTGCTGCTGCTGCTGCTGCTGCGCCTTAGCCACCTGGGACACTTCCTCCAACCATCGCTCAGCCTCTGAAGGGGTCCGCTTGTGCCCGGGCTGGAAGGCTGCTGTAGGTACGGAGGGGCTCACCCCAGGCAGAAGTTCCTAGAGAGGGCAAGTGAGAGATACAGGTTGCCATGAAGAATCCCAGACTAGGAGTCAGGGTGGCATGGAGATCAGGGCCCGGGTTCTACGGCAAGACCGCCTGCGACTTCTAGGTCATTCCTCACCCACTGTCCCCATGACGTCACCTAACTCCTAACAGGTGTGCAGTGGAGAAACAGACAGCTCCGAGACGCTACAGCCCTCGATGGAAATGTCTAAACACGATCAACGCTCAACGCCTACACAGCCCAATGCCCTTCACTGGCCAGCACTGAGGCCGACGTTAAAAGATTCTAACCATTGCCGCGTGGTGGTGGTGCACACCTTTAAATCCCAGCACTCAGGAGGCAGAGGCAGGAGGATCTCTGTGAGTTCAAGGCCAGCCTGGACTACAGAGTGAGTTTCAGGACAGGCTCCAAGCTACAGAGAAACAAAACAAAAAAGATTCTAACCCCTGAACCATCCATCCATTCCCCTAGGGATTTCCAAGATGTCCCTTCTGGGCAAAGGATGCACACGAGGGAGTAGCCGCCCGGTGGAAGGCTGCTCTTACCTGTTGTGGCAGACGGTGGTCCTGATGCTGGCACTCCAGCACTGGCGAAGGATGAGCTGATCTGTGCTCACAGAGCATTGATGCCATCACTGTCACTGCTACCATGCTCCATCTCAGGCACTGTGAGGTCACAGAATGGCAGAGATGAGCAAACAGGTTCTGGCCTGATGAAACCCCACCTTTACCCTGTACGGCCTAGTCTTTTCTTCCAGAGGACGTAGTCACCAGTGACCATGGCCACTAAAACAACTGTGCTCATGGATGTGTGTGACAAGAGAGTGGTGTAATGGCAAAAGCCAGTATGTGGCATTTGATAACAGACAGTCACAGCAATCCCAAACCAGGATCTCAAGATCTAAATAATGACAACCAGAAGAGATGTTTAAAACTATCAACATTGTGCATTGATTAAAATAGTGCATTCTGCAAGTGCGTGGACCGCAGGAATGGATACTGGCTACACGGATGCTCACTGGCTGGGAATCACATCTCCCTACTTTGGGGTTAGGAGAAGTGGGTCCCTGGCACCCCTCCAGCGTGGCTTAACACATCTATATCATCATGGTGGAAATGGAAACTATGCCAGCAAGACAGGAGACATAGAACAGGCAAGGTGGTCTCTATAAGAACCTGGGAAGATCAAAACCAGACCAGCATGTGTGGTGCTCAGCAGATCTCTATGCTATCATCAAGGACACGAGGGAATGTGACGTAGGAACCAAGTGGATTTCTAGATCAATTTCTATAATAACAGCATGTGTGCATCCAAAAGGGCAATGCAGGCTCTGAGGGTGTGGCCTCCAAGGGTGATGGAGGTTCAGGTGTGTGGTGTCCCCTTGACAGTCTACATGTGCGCCTGTGTGTGTGTGTGTGTGTGTGTGTGTGTGTGTGTGTGTGTGTGTGTGTGTGTCTGCGCGTAGGAGATTCTGAGTTTGTGTGAAGCTAAGGGTGTGGCCTCTTAAATGTGTAAATCTGGGCACATGATTCTGAGTGCAGACTTCCGGTGTCTGTGGTTTCTGCACATATGTGACTCTGGGTTTGTGACTTCCAGTGTCTGTGACATGTACAGAAGGTGAAATTTCTGCACGGATACTCACTCTCAAGTGAGCATGTAAGGCTTTTGGGAACCCTGCCATCTCAAGCACGAGTATGACAACCCCGTGTGTTTGATGTCAGGGTGCAGGAAGACAGCAAGTGTGAGGGTGTGCGGCAGCCAAGGGTGTGCTGCAGGACACGGAGTATGTATCATTCCCAATATGCTCTGTCATCTGCCAGTAGCCCAGTGGAAAGGAATCCACACCCTCCCATACCCATCTCCACCGCCATGGGAGCCAGGAGTCCCACCTGCGGCATGGCATGGCATGTAGAAGCAGTAGCAAGAGCCAGACTCAGGGCTTCAGGACCTCTCCACAGCCCCTTGCCTGTTTCCCATGGCAACGGCATGGCACTTTCATTGCCCTGCCCATGGCAGACATTGCTGTCTAGACAGGATCTCTCTAGGTAGCCCAGGCTGGCCTTGAAATCACCATCCTTCTTCTGCCTTTGGCGCATTGGAATACCGGTGTGTGCTTCACTCAGAAATTGCTTTTTGGCCGTGACAAACAGCACCTCTTTTCTTCCCCCCGGCCCAGGACAGACATTAACAATCAAACACGATGCTTGCCCAGCCCCCGCCTCCACTGTGCTGTTTGCTTACTGTACCCATTACTTGGACACACTGTGTAATTCTGCTGACCAAAATCTGAAAGCCTCCCTTAGGCAAACAGAGGACATACCGATGCTCTCTTTCCTGCCTGACCCAGGGAAATGTTTGCTAAATTAATCGTGTAGCCTACTGTCCTTGCTCACAGCACACATCAGGCTGTCACGGTGTACGCTATCCCGCTACTCACAACCAAAGCAGACATTGCTAATCTATTGCCAGAGAGACCCCTTTATCATTCGTTCCTATCAAGCTGTGGTATTGCTTCTGTCCTGACATAAAGGGCATCCACGTTGCTTCCTTTATTTCCTCGCCCGTGGTAGACGGAGCTGGTCGTGGCACAGGCATAATGGGAGCCACCTTACCCCATTTCCTTTCCTCACAGCAGGCACTATCAATTGATGGGGGCTGCACTATAGCAGACACGAGACTTATCAAGCACCATTCGCGCTAGCTCACACATATGGTTCATAGTGGCAGACACTGTTAACAACCATATCGTGCCACAGGTTTAACCGTCGCCCCTGGCAGGCAGTGCTAATCAATCAAAATGTTAACCATCTCTCCTCTGTCCCTTGCCCCCATCAGACAGTGCCGGTTGATTCTGATGTTCCTGTCTCCGGGTCCAAGGGCTCACCTGTGCCCTTCACCTGGAAGTCAGTGCTAATCAATCAAAATGTTAACCATCTCTCCTCTGTCCCTTGCCCCCATCAGACAGTGCCGGTTGATTCTGATGTCCCTGTCTCCAGGTCCAAGGGCTCACCTGTGCCCTTCACCTGGAAGTCAGTGCTAATCAATCAAAATGTTAACCATCTCTCCTCTGTCCCTTGCCCCCCATCAGACAGTGCCGGCTGATTCTGATGTCCCTGTCTCCCCTGGTCCAAGGGCTCACCTGTGCCCTTCACCTGGAAGTCAGTGCTAATCAATCAAAATGTTAACCATCTCTCCTCTGTCCCTTGCCCCCATCAGACAGTGCCGGTTGATTCTGATGTTCCTGTCTCCGGGTCCAAGGGCTCACCTGTGCCCTTCACCTGGAAGTCAGTGCTAATCAATCAAAATGTTAACCATCTCTCCTCTGTCCCTTGCCCCCATCAGACAGTGCCGGCTGATTCTGATGTTCCTGTCTCGGGGTCCAAGGGCTCACCTGTGCCCTTCACCTGGAAGTCAGTGCTAATCAATCAAAATGTTAACCATCTCTCCTCTGTCCCTTGCCCCCATCAGACAGTGCCGGTTGATTCTGATGTCCCGTCTCCTGGTCCAAGGGCTCACCTGTGCCCTTCACCTGGAAGTCAGTGCTAATCAATCAAAATGTTAACCATCTCTCCTCTGTCCCTTGCCCCCATCAGACAGTGCGAGCTGATTCTGATGTCCCGTCTCGGGGTCCAAGGGCTCACCTGTGCCCTTCACCTGGAAGTCAGTGCTAATCAATCAAAATGTTAACCATCTCTCCTCTGTCCCTTGCCCCCATCAGACAGTGCCGGCTGATTCTGATGTTCCTGTCTCCGGGTCCAAGGGCTCACCTGTGCCCTTCACCTGGAAGTCAGTGCTAATCAATCAAAATGTTAACCATCTCTCCTCTGTCCCTTGCCCCCATCAGAGCAGTGCCGGTTGATTCTGATGTCCCTGTCTCCTGGTCCAAGGGCTCACCATGTGCCCTTCACCTGGAAGTCAGTGCTAATCAATCAAAATGTTAACCATCTCTCCTCTGTCCCTTGCCCCCATCAGACAGTGCCGGTTGATTCTGATGTCCCTGTCTCCCTGGTCCAAGGGCTCACCTGTGCCCCTTCACCTGGAAGTCAGTGCTAATCAATCAAAATGTTAACCATCTCTCCTCTGTCCCTTGCCCCCCATCAGACAGTGCCGGCTGATTCTGATGTCCCTGTCTCCTGGTCCAAGGGCTCACCTGTGCCCTTCACCTGGAAGTCAGTGCTAATCAATCAAAATGTTAACCATCTCTCCTCTGTCCCTTGCCCCCATCAGACAGTGCCAGCTGATTCTGATGTCCTGTCTCCTGTTGATTCTGATGTCCCTGTCTCCGGGTCCAAAGGGCTCACCTGTGCCCTTCACCTGGAAGTCAGTGCTAATCAATCAAAATGTTAACCATCTCTCCTCTGTCCCTTGCCCCCCATCAGACAGTGCCGAGTTGATTCTGATGTTCCTGTCTCCGGGTCCAAGGGCTCACCTGTGCCCCTTCACCTGGAAGTCAGTGCTAATCAATCAAAATGTTAACCATCTCTCCTCTGTCCCTTGCCCCCATCAGACAGTGCCGGCTGATTCTGATGTTCCTGTCTCGGGTCCAAGGGCTCACCTGTGCCCTTCACCTGGAAGTCAGTGCTAATCAATCAAAATGTTAACCATCTCTCCTCTGTCCCTTGCCCCCATCAGACAGTGCCGGTTGATTCTGATGTCCCGTCTCCTGGTCCAAGGGCTCACCGGTGCCCTTCACCTGGAAGTCAGTGCTAATCAATCAAAATGTTAACCATCTCTCCTCTTGTCCCTTGCCCCCATCAGACAGTGCCGGCTGATTCTGATGTCCCCGTCTCCCGGGTCCACAGGGCTCACCTGTGCCCTTCACCTGGAAGTCAGTGCTAATCAATCAAAATGTTAACCATCTCTCCTCTGTCCCTTGCCCCATCAGACAGTGCCGGTTGATTCTGATGTCCCTGTCTCCGGGTCCAAGGGCTCACCTGTGCCCTTCACCTGGAAGTCAGTGCTAATCAATCAAAATGTTAACCATCTCTCCTCTGTCCCTTGCCCCCCCATCAACAGTGCCGGTTGATTCTGATGTCCCTGTCTCTCCTGGTCCAAGGGCTCACCTGTGCCCTTCACCTGGAAGTCAGTGCTAATCAATCAAAATGTTAACCATCTCTCCTCTGTCCCTTGCCCCCATCAGACAGTGCCGGTTGATTCTGATGTCCCTGTCTCCTGGTCCAAGGGCTCACCTGTGCCCTTCACCTGGAAGTCAGTGCTAATCAATCAAAATGTTAACCATCTCTCCCCTCTGTCCCTTGCCCCCATCAGACAGTGCCGGCTGATTCTGATGTCCCTGTCTCCCCCTGGTCCAAGGGCTCACCTGTGCCCCTTCACCTGGAAGTCAGTGCTAATCAATCAAAATGTTAACCATCTCTCCTCTGTCCCTTGCCCCCATCAGACAGTGCCGGCTGATTCTGATGTCCTGTCTCCTGTTGATTCTGATGTCCCTGTCTCCGGGTCCAAGGGCTCACCTGTGCCCTTCACCTGGAAGTCAGTGCTAATCAATCAAAATGTTAACCATCTCTCCTCTGTCCCTTGCCCCCATCAGACAGTGCCGGTTGATTCTGATGTCCTGTCTCCTGTTGATTCTGATGTCCTGTCTCCGGGTCCAAGGGCTCACCTGTGCCCTTCACCTGGAAGTCAGTGCTAATCAATCAAAATGTTAACCATCTCTCCTCTGTCCCTTGCCCCCATCAGACAGTGCCGGTTGATTCTGATGTCCCTGTCTCCTGGTCCAAGGGCTCACCTGTGCCCTTCACCTGGAAGTCAGTGCTAATCAATCAAAATGTTAACCATCTCTCCTCTGTCCCTTGCCCCCCATCAGACAGTGCCGGTTGATTCTGATGTCCCTGTCTCCTGGTCCAAGGGCTCACCTGTGCCCTTCACCTGGAAGTCAGTGCTAATCAATCAAAATGTTAACCATCTCTCCTCTGTCCCTTGCCCCCATCAGACAGTGCCGGCTGATTCTGATGTCCTGTCTCCTGTTGATTCTGATGTCCCGTCTCCGGGTCCAAGGGCTCACCTGTGCCCTTCACCTGGAAGTCAGTGCTAATCAATCAAAATGTTAACCATCTCTCCTCTGTCCCTTGCCCCCATCAGACAGTGCCGGTTGATTCTGATGTTCCTGTCTCCGGGTCCAAGGGCTCACCTGTGCCCTTCACCTGGAAGTCAGTGCTAATCAATCAAAATGTTAACCATCTCTCCTCTGTCCCTTGCCCCCATCAGACAGTGCCGGCTGATTCTGATGTTCCTGTCTCCGGGTCCAAGGGCTCACCTGTGCCCTTCACCTGGAAGTCAGTGCTAATCAATCAAAATGTTAACCATCTCTCCTCTGTCCCTTGCCCCCATCAGACAGTGCCGGTTGATTCTGATGTCCCGTCTCCTGGTCCAAGGGCTCACCTGTGCCCTTCACCTGGAAGTCAGTGCTAATCAATCAAAATGTTAACCATCTCTCCTCTGTCCCTTGCCCCCATCAGACAGTGCCGGCTGATTCTGATGTCCCGTCTCCGGGTCCAAGGGCTCACCTGTGCCCTTCACCTGGAAGTCAGTGCTAATCAATCAAAATGTTAACCATCTCTCCTCTGTCCCTTGCCCCCATCAGACAGTGCCGGTTGATTCTGATGTTCCTGTCTCCGGGTCCAAGGGCTCACCTGTGCCCTTCACCTGGAAGTCAGTGCTAATCAATCAAAATGTTAACCATCTCTCCTCTGTCCCTTGCCCCATCAGACAGTGCCGGTTGATTCTGATGTCCCTGTCTCCTGGTCCAAGGGCTCACCTGTGCCCTTCACCTGGAAGTCAGTGCTAATCAATCAAAATGTTAACCATCTCTCCTCTGTCCCTTGCCCCCATCAGACAGTGCCGGTTGATTCTGATGTCCCTGTCTCCTGGTCCAAGGGCTCACCTGTGCCCTTCACCTGGAAGTCAGTGCTAATCAATCAAAATGTTAACCATCTCTCCTCTGTCCCTTTCCCCCCATCAGACAGTGCCGGTTGATTCTGATGTCCCTGTCTCCTGGTCCAAGGGCTCACCTGTGCCCCCTTCACCTGGAAGTCAGTGCTAATCAATCAAAATGTTAACCATCTCTCCTCTGTCCCTTGCCCCCATCAGACAGTGCCGGCTGATTCTGATGTCCTGTCTCCTGTTGATTCTGATGTCCCTGTCTCCGGGTCCAAGGGCTCACCTGTGCCCTTCACCTGGAAGTCAGTGCTAATCAATCAAAATGTGAACCATCTCTCCTCTGTCCCTTGCCCCCATCAGACAGTGCCGGTTGATTCTGATGTCCCTGTCTCCGGGTCCAAGGGCTCACCTGTGCCCTTCACCTGGAAGTCAGTGCTAATCAATCAAAATGTTAACCATCTCTCCTCTGTCCCTTGCCCCCATCAGACAGTGCCGGCTGATTCTGATGTTCCTGTCTCCGGGTCCAAGGGGCTCACCTGTGCCCTTCACCTGGAAGTCAGTGCTAATCAATCAAAATGTTAACCATCTCTCCTCTGTCCCTTGCCCCCATCAGACAGTGCCGGTTGATTCTGATGTCCCTGTCTCCTGGTCCAAGGGCTCACCTGTGCCCTTCACCTGGAAGTCAGTGCTAATCAATCAAAATGTTAACCATCTCCCTCTGTCCCTTGCCCCCATCAGACAGTGCCGGTTGATTCTGATGTCCCTGTCTCCTGGTCCAAGGGCTCACCTGTGCCCTTCACCTGGAAGTCAGTGCTAATCAATCAAAATGTTAACCATCTCTCCTCTGTCCCTTGCCCCCATCAGACAGTGCCGGCTGATTCTGATGTCCCTGTCTCCTGGTCCAAGGGCTCACCTGTGCCCTTCACCTGGAAGTCAGTGCTAATCAATCAAAATGTTAACCATCTCTCCTCTGTCCCTTGCCCCCATCAGACAGTGCCAGCTGATTCTGATGTCCTGTCTCCTGTTGATTCTGATGTCCCTGTCTCCGGGTCCAAGGGCTCACCTGTGCCCTTCACCTGGAAGTCAGTGCTAATCAATCAAAATGTTAACCATCTCTCCTCTGTCCCTTGCCCCCATCAGACAGTGCCGAGTTGATTCTGATGTTCCTGTCTCCGGGGTCCAAGGGCTCACCTGTGCCCTTCACCTGGAAGTCAGTGCTAATCAATCAAAATGTTAACCATCTCTCCTCTGTCCCTTGCCCCCCCATCAGACAGTGCCGGCTGATTCTGATGTTCCTGTCTCCAGGTCCAAGGGGCTCACCTGTGCCCTTCACCTGGAAGTCAGTGCTAATCAATCAAAATGTTAACCATCTCTCCTCTGTCCCTTGCCCCCCCATCAGACAGTGCCGGTTGATTCTGATGTCCCGTCTCCTGGTCCAAGGGCTCACCTGTGCCCTTCACCTGAAGTCAGTGCTAATCAATCAAAATGTTAACCATCTCTCCTCTGTCCCTTGCCCCCATCAGACAGTGCCGGCTGATTCTGATGTCCGTCTCCGGGTCCAAGGGCTCACCTGTGCCCTTCACCTGGAAGTCAGTGCTAATCAATCAAAATGTTAACCATCTCTCCTCTGTCTCCTTGCCCCATCAGACAGTGCCGGTTGATTCTGATGTCCCTGTCTCCGGGTCCAAGGGCTCACCTGTGCCCTTCACCCGGAAGTCAGTGCTAATCAATCAAAATGTTAACCATCTCTCCTCTGTCCCTTGCCCCCATCAGACAGTGCCGGTTGATTCTGATGTCCCTGTCTCCTGGTCCAAGGGCTCACCTGTGCCCTTCACCTGGAAGTCAGTTCTAATCAATCAAAATGTTAACCATCTCTCCTCTGTCCCTTGCCCCCATCAGACAGTGCCGGTTGATTCTGATGTCCCTGTCTCCTGGTCCAAGGGCTCTCCTGTGCCCCTTCACCGGAAGTCAGTGCTAATCAATCAAAATGTTAACCATCTCTCCTCTGTCCCTTGCCCCCATCAGACAGTGCCGGCTGATTCGATGTCCCTGTCTCCTGGTCCAAGGGCTCACCTGTGCCCTTCACCTGGAAGTCAGTGCTAATCAATCAAAATGTTAACCATCTCTCCCTCTGTCCCTTGCCCCCATCAGACAGTGCCGGCGGGATTCTGATGTCCTGTCTCCTGTTGATTCTGATGTCCCTGTCTCCGGGTCCAAGGGCTCACCTGTGCCCTTCACCTGGAAGTCAGTGCTAATCAATCAAAATGTTAACCATCTCTCCTCTGTCCCTTGCCCCCATCAGACAGTGCTGGTTGATTCTGATGTCCTGTCTCCTGTTGATTCTGATGTCCTGTCTCCGGGTCCAAGGGCTCACCTGTGCCCTTCACCTGGAAGTCAGTGCCAATCAATCAAAATGTGCTAACCATCTCTCCTCTGTCCCTTGCCCCCATCAGACAGTGCCGTTGATTCTGATGTCCCTGTCTCCACCCTGGTCCAAGGGCTCACCTGTGCTCCTTCACCTGGAAGTCAGTGCTAATCAATCAAAATGTTAACCATCTCTCCTCTGTCCCTTGCCCCCATCAGACAGTGCCGGTTGATTCTGATGTCCCTGTCTCCTGGTCCAAGGGCTCACCTGTGCCCTTCACCTGGAAGTCAGTGCTAATCAATCAAAATGTTAACCATCTCTCCTCTGTCCCTTGCCCCCATCAGACAGTGCCGGCTGATTCTGATGTCCTGTCTCCTGTTGATTCTGATGTCCCGTCTCCGGGTCCAAGGGCTCACCTGTGCCCTTCACCTGGAAGTCAGTGCTAATCAATCAAAATGTTAACCATCTCTCCTCTGTCCCTTGCCCCCATCAGACAGTGCCGGTTGATTCTGATGTTCCTGTCTCCGGTCAAAGGGCTCACCTGTGCCCTTCACCTGGAAGTCAGTGCTAATCAATCAAAATGTTAACCATCTCCCTCTGTCCCTTGCCCCCATCAGACAGTGCCGGCTGATTCTGATGTTCCCTGTCTCCGGTCCAAGGGCTCACCTGTGCCCTCACCTGGAAGTCAGTGCTAATCAATCAAAATGTTAACCATCTCTCCTCTGTCCCACTTGCCCCCATCAGACAGTGCTTGGTTGATTCTGATGTCCCGGTCTCCTGGTCCAAGGGCTCACCTGTGCCTTCACCTGGAAGTCAGTGCTAATCAATCAAAATGTTAACCATCTCTCCTCTGTCCCTTGCCCCCATCAGACAGTGCCGCTGATTCTGATGTCCCGTCTCCGGGTCCAAGGGCCTCACCTGTACCCTTCACCTGGAAGTCAGTGCTAATCAATCAAAATGTTAACCATCTCTCACTCTGTCCCTTGCCCCCATCAGACAGTGCCGGTTGATTCTGATGTTCCTGTCTCTGGGTCCAAGGGCTCACCTGTGCCCTTCACCTGGAAGTCAGTGCTAATCAATCAAAATGTTAACCATCTCTCCTCTGTCCCTTGCCCCCATCAGACAGTGCCGGTTGATTCTGATGTCCCTGTCTCCTGGTCCAAGGGCTCACCTGTGCCCTTCACCTGGAAGTCAGTGCTAAGCTCAATCAAAATGTTAACCATCTCTCCTCTGTCCTTGCCCCCATCAGACAGTGCCGGTTGATTCTGATGTCCCTGTCTCCTGGTCCAAGGGCTCACCTGTGCCCTTCACC